>JAWNNM010002226.1:0-47376 GCA_035044965.1 Lordiphosa andalusiaca
GATTAACGTCTAACCGGTCTAAGCTGTCACGTTCGCCCTGTAGGCAATCGCCTACAACGTTAAGCTTGTTTGAAATTCCTTTATTAATTGAATTCAGTTTTTTATCAAAAGACTTAACATAGCTGCTTACGGGTTACGCTGGCAGCGGGGCAGCCGCTTATAATTATTATCTATATACTGGAGCTTGTTGTGACCGTTTACATATATGCATATGCTTAATACATATACATTGAACATACACGTAACGAAAGTAATGGACTGCCAAGCGGTAGAAAAACAGACTTTGCTTATCACACGCTTTGGTCGGGCTTACATTGGTTGGGTATGCTGAATATTATATTTGGTCATACTACAAAGGTCTGAGTAGTCATTTTGGTTGTTATCGTCGGTGTTCTCGTTTAAGTCAATTTGGTCAACGAATTCTGCAAGGCATTGCTCATAGTCCGCTTGAGCCTCGACGTCTGCTAGATGTTGTTCGTCAATCATATTGGCGGATAGCTCAGCAGAGCCCTCTTGTCCGTTGTCTGTGTTCGACTGCCATTTCGACGCTTCTGGTAAAAGACCGGGTGGTCTTTTCCTTACAACAAATTTTGGTCATTTCATATAATCCACCTGCCTGGTTCGCACGCTTCTATCCACATACATTGGTTCTGGGCGTGGATGAGGTTTTGGTGCCATTGGGCGAGGTGGTGCGAACGGCTGTTGAAATCCGCCAAACAGGTTGGCTATTTGTTGATGCTGGTGCTAATTATTATTTAGATAGGTTGAGGACCAAGTTGCATAAAATTTCTTTGGGATATAAATGGAATCGGATTTAGTAGGAATGGGGTGTTTCCTACTCCTAACATTCTAGGCATAGGTACAGGGTATTGATTGGGTGAACGGAACCCATTGGGCTGTGCTCTAGTTGTAACGTGAGTTGCTCGAAAACTTTGGATTTCGAGTTTAAGGCACAAGTGCCATGCTTGTGGAAGATCGGCGGGCTCTTTCATGCCCAAGAGACGTGAGAGATCTCAGCGTTAACCCCGAACAAAGGTGTCTAAAGCTTTGTCCCTGTATAGTTTGGTCATTAGTTGGACGGATTCTTTCGACAGTTCCATGCAGCCCATCTTGTTTAAGATCAGGGACAGATGTTTATAAGCCGCTTGGTGGAAGTCTTCTACCGATTGTTTGCTGCCCTGAACAATAGTGGTCATTTGGTACCTCAAGGTACCCAAGTCTCGTTTGTAAAGTGTAAAGTGAGACATTTGAAGATGGCACTGCAATTTAGGGGAACATTATATGATTCTAATGCCATCCTGACACTCATAATTGGTAAGAATTCTGTCCACTCCCTTTTTCCAGGAGCTGAACTCAGATAGGTTGCCTGAAAATATTCGGAGGCACTTCACAGCATCTGGTACTCTATCTAAGTAGTTAAGGTTTGCACGGTGCTCTGGAGCAATTAGTTGATCCGTAACTTTAAAAGGGTTTCGATTTGCATTATTGATTTCGCTGAGTATCCCTGAAAGTATTTTGCTGTTTGTTGTTTTCTGCGCGCTGTGAGCCTCCTAGGTATACAACATCGTTTGATTGCGGGATTAAAGTCGCGTTTAGTAATAGCTGGGGACAGGTGCTTCTGGTGAGTGTGAACGTCACGTGTTTACACTTTTGCTCGTTGATATTAATACGCCAGTTGGCCAGCCCTTCTTCCACGTAGGTAAGGTGGCTTGCCAAAAGTCTTGTTGCGGTAATTGGACATCGTGATCTGCTTTATATTAATATAAAAGTACTTATTGTAAGTCGTGATTCTGTTGGTATGTCGGCAGTGTGTAGAACGTATAGGAAAGGACCAAGAACGCTGCCCTGCGAACCCTGGTGAACTCTTCATTTTGACGAACTGTAAATACTCTGTTACTGACGAAATTTTCTAAGACCTTGCCCACTTAATTTTGGCCTCAGTGATAATGGGGCTCACGAGATTACTGAAATTGATTTAGAGCTCATTAAATGATTTTAAATTTTATTACAAGTTCGTTTTTGCTCTAAGGCTATTGATGGAAAGAAATTTAAAGAATATGCTTTGCGAACTGCTGAACTGTACAATGAGAAATATCCTTGGAGAAACTTGTCCCCAACAGTTCACAAGATTTTGTATCATAGCAAGGATATTATTGAATTTAATATATTTCCACTAGGGGAAAAGAAACAAAGATTATAGATATTATAGAAACCAGAAAAATTTCGAGAAGTGCCACGACTGAAGATCTTAATCATATGCTTTTATATTCATCTGATCCTTTTGTTTCAAGTAAACGACATATGTGGAAATCAGATTCAATTGACATGGATAAGCAAGCAGAGAATCTATTGGTTAAGAAAATGCCTGACTTGTATCTTTCAGATATTTTAGAAGCTTATTAATTATTTGAAATATAGATTAAAAGAATAAAAAAAAGCGAATTTTTCTATAAAATATATGAAAATTTATTGAATTTGCATGGGAGCTATACCTAAATGATATCCGATTAGCTTGAAACTTGGGAAAATTATAAAACAAACAAACAAAAAAGTTTGACAGGAATGTGGCACCGTACATTATAATTTGTGGATTTCAGGTGCAACAAAAGGTAACACAAGTTGTGGAAAATTTTAATTGTAAAAAAAGCCTTAAGCCTTGACCGATTAAGTTCTAGTTTTGAAAAACCAGCTAAATAGCATAATATGTATACCTTTAGCACTTTAGCTTTAATAGTATGGCTTGCAGGAGCTCCAAAAGGAACTTATTTTACGAAATGTAGACTTTGGCGCTGAATCCACATATCGATTGTTTTTGAGTCGGACCAAAAATAAATATTACTTAGGCTTATGTCGTGGTTCCCTATAATGGCGTCTTTTAGCCTTACACCCAAGATGGCAGCTTGGAGATCTAACCTTGGAACTGACAAGGTTTTAATAGGACTACAGTTGGCTTTTCCCATTATAAAATATCTGAGCTCGATAGCTTACAAATTGTAGGAGATATTCAACATTATTTATTGCGGGTGCGGGAGGGGGCGTGGACAAAATTTGAAACAAACATGATCTGCCTGCAGACAATACTAGCTTACGTCTAAAATTTGGTTGCTCTAGCTTTTCTAGGTGTTCATACAGACGGCCCTGCCCGACTTCGAAACACCCGTTACTCAAGGCAATTAGTGTTTATTAACCCCATGCGGCTCAGATAAGTATGCAACGTTTTTATAACTCTGCCATTTATTATCCGATCTTCATGAAAATTTGTGAGATTTTACATATTGGCCACATGCACTACACTGCAAAATCTAAGCTCGATAGCTTACAAATTGTAGGAGATATTCAACATTTTTTATTGCGAAGGCGGGAGGGGGCGTGGCCAAAATTTGAAACAAACTTCATCTGCCTACAATACTAGCTTACATATACACAACCCTCACCAGAATCTGTGTTTAACGAATTTTGTATTTTGCAATTGTCCGTACACATAAGCTGCCTTGCGCTTTAAAAAAGGCACGCGGTTCGCGGGCTGCTCCGCTATGGCATAGCAACAGCAAATCAAATTTTTCAGCGAGAACCACAAAGCAAGGAACGCAAGAAATAACGGCACTCAACTAACGGCGCTAAAAGCAACGGCAGTCGCTTTGTATGTTTATACGTGTGTATGTATGTAAGTGCGTGTGTGTATGAATGGGATTTGAAAAAAACCAGAAGGAGGATCTTTAATCCGACAAATAACTATCGATAAGCCTTGCAATGCAGCACTGTTCCATCGACTTGGAAGAACTAGTTCGCACTGGATTCAGTGGAGTGAAGAGATTGCGTCAGCCAAGGGAAGAGGACAGAAGTGTTTTTTAGAGACGTGCGTTCGCAGTTGCTCGCTGCTAAAAATTCAACCTAATTAAGTTAATACTATATTCACATTATATCCAATAAACATTAAATTACACGTCTTCAAGACTAATTATTGGAGAGCATAGAAAGGCCATCCTACAAATTGGTGTCAGAAGTGGGATGAAAACTTGTGAAATGACGCAGATGTGAATGTGTATTAAATTATGAACAAAGTCTCGGGACGAATTTGAAAAGCTGAACGAGAACAACAATTGAGTGGGTGCAAGATATTTCATCAAAGTTTACATAGCAACGTACATAGCAACTTATTGCGCATCGAAATTCTGAGAAACGTCTAGAACCTGAGACAGCAGCGAATTTTCATATGAGTGTGTGAGTTAGAGCGGAAAAAAAATTCGTGGTTGGCGTGGCATTAGCAGTTTGGCCGTACGACGCAATCGAGAAATCCCTAATTTTTCGTAGCGAGGGCTGGATAGCGCAAAATTACTACGATTGTAATTTCACCGGAGGAATAGGCTTGGTTCTGAAGCGGTCTCTACGTGGCAGAAGACAATTGGCGCATGGTCTGGCGGAAGCGGATCGTCGCATGTGTCAGTGAATATGCGGAAATCCGCAGTTGAGTTAGATATACATATATATGCATGATAATCCCTCCAAAAAAAAAAAACAATTAACAAGTGTCCACCAATCCACCCCCAGTCATATACATATTTTTTTTGAACATATATATGTATATGCGTTTATGAATTGACATACACATTCTACCCCAACAACAAGATCACACGGCTCAAACTCCCATTCCTGACTTGTCTCCTCAAAGCTGCAGCGTGGTTGCCATTTGCTTGTTTGTTTTAAAAAATCAAAAATATAAGCAAAGAATTGTATGTGCAACATTATTACATTCAATTCTATACAATTTCTATACATAATCTATACATATACTTCTGAAGTATACAACTCAACTAAACGCACATATATGCAATTGAAATTTAAGGTGAAGTGGAAATCAAGTTTTTGGCTTCCTTTCAACATAAACCATGCCGCAATTGGATGATAAGCTAGAGCCAGTCGCCACCCGATCTAAGACTTCCATAGTAGTCTTCAGTTTGAGGCCCGGATTACGGCCTCCTCCAATATTGAGCCTTCCCTATAAACGCTCCAAGTAATCCGTGACCAGGTTAAAGCCCTATGGGACACGATAGAGCAGGAGTACAAGCAGTGTACCAAGCTCTTGTTTCCAGACTCTCAAGGTGATGATCTGTCGGATATGCAGGGAAAGTACGACAGCTGCTATAATGTATATGAGAGGTGTGCGGCACAGTTGGGTGAACAGATAGCGCAATCCACAAGCAGTCTTCGCGCAAGTCCAACGGTTGTAGCTCCAATATCCAGAGGCTGCAGCTTATCGCCGTGTGACACTGAGGTTTTCTCAGGAGATTACATAAAGTGGCCCGCTTTCCGGGATCTGTTCACCGCCATCTACATTGATAATCCTCTGCTCACTCCGGTAGAGAAGCTTTTTCACTTAATCGCGAAAACTAGTGGGGAGGCGAGAAACATTGTCTCAAAATCCCCATTGACTAACGTCGGCTTAGATTCCGCATGCCAGGACTTACAAGACCGGTTCGAAAACAAAAGATTGCTGGTAAACAGACAATTAAAAGTCCTGTTTAGCCTCTAAGTCGTATCGTTTGAGTCAGTTCCAGCTTTGAAAGAGCTGCTCCCAATTCTAAGGCCAATACAAGTCAGGTCAATCCAAGGGGCATTCTGCTAATCAAGCACCCCAAAAGAAACTAAACTCATTTGAAGCGAAAGTTAGCACCAAGGCGCAAACCTGCAAGCTGTGTGCTAAAGAGAACCATCCTATCCGCGTATGCCCTAAATTTCTTCAAATGCCTGTCAACGAAAGAACTACTTTCATCCGACAACAGAATTTGTGCCCTAACTGTTTTGCGAGAGGCACCAGCTCCGAGAGTGTACTAGCGCGCACAACTGCTACACTTGCAAGAGGCGCCATAATACTCTCCTCCATCGTGATGATACACCTCCGCGCCCTCCGCAACAGTCACTTCCAATCTACAGTCCACTTCCTCGACCCATCAAGCAAACGTTCAGAACATTTTTGTTTCCAATACGCACGATGTCCTTTTGGGTACTGTCCACGTGAGCCACAAGGGTACTATGTACACGGCTCGAGCCTTATTGGATGCAGGATACGAGGTAACATTCATATCCGAACGTCTTTTTCGAACGATAAACCTCCCATATCAAAACGTTCAAGCGCAGGTTTCCGGCTTAAACCAAACGTTGGCATCACAAACTCTGAAGCTTTGCCAGTTCGGCTTAGTTTTTCCACATCGGCCACGAATGCAGGTCAAAACATCAGCTTATGTGCTGCCACATCTGACAGGGAACTTGCCGTCGTGCACGATTCCTCCTGCGACTTTCATAGAACTGCCAGAGCTCCAATTTACCGATCCCTTCTTCTCTAAGAGCGCTCAAATTGACATACTCATTGACGCCGACATTCTTCCTTCAATTCTTCTAAGCGGTTAACGGTCTAAGCCGTTCCAATATTTGTAGAACTCTAATGAAGCAAGAGACAATCTTTGGTTGGGTAACAACAGGTCCTGTCCCATCGCACACTTCCAAAATGATCCTTTAGAGAAACTTCTCACAAAGTTTTTGGAGGTGGAGGATCTACCGGTAAGACCGGTGAGAGAGTGTGATGAAAAATGCGAAAAGTACTTCGTAGAGTCAACGCAAAAGAATGAAGCTGGGACTATGTCTTCCTTTCCGCGATCCAGAAAATATCCGCTTAGGCCACTTCAGATCAATCGCATGTCGCACTGAAAGTACGACCACTCAGGTGCGTGTCGTGTTTAATGCATCGAGCAAATCCACGAACGGCGTAAGTCTAAATGACATACTCTATCCGGGTCCAGTACATCAGGCCGATCTTACCATCCAACTGCTGAGGTGGTGCTGCTTCCAATTTTTTTTCAATGCCGACATCACAAAAATGCAGGGATGCAAACCACTCGAAAATAAGTACTGGTTCGGTTTAGTGGTTCGCACAGTTTCTAAACCGCCGGTTCGGTTCATAACATGGTTTTTAGAGTTAAATGAACCGCGGTTTCGGTTCGGTTCAGTGGTTTACAAAGGCACATTATAAATTATGATTTGGGTGAAGTGGCTATTCGACCATTTTTGAAATTTGAATCTTATAATCCATTCGAATATCTTTAAAATCCTTAGAGCAATCTGCAAAGATTATTATGTCGAATTCCTAGAACTCGTCTATCAGTTCCTAGAGGCATGCCCTTATTTATTGGCAGATTAAGAAAAAACAAATTTAGATTGATGACAGGTAAATTAAGAGATCGGCGGGAAATTGCGGAAGACTTGTAAAATTCTCTTCAGCTCATCCTTAAAAGTTATATCGATCCGACAACGCTAAATATGTAGAGGGTCGATCGAAATATTTGAAAATTATCTTCGGGATACGATTGAAATTTCCTAATTAATCAAAATCATTGGCTAGAGGAAAGCAATTCCCGTTAAAACTCTTCAGAAATTTCCTAATTAATCAAAATCATTGGCTAGAGGAAAGCAATTCCCGTTAAAACTCTTCAGAGAACTGAACCGAACCGAACCGTTTTTATTTGCGGTTTTCGGTTCGGTTCAGAAATTCTGAAAGGAAGCGCGGTTCGGTTTGCGGTTCGGTTCACCAGCGGGAATAAGTGGTTCGGTTCGGTTCAAAACCGGTTCAGCTCGAACCGGTTTGCATCCCTGAAAAATGTATAGGCAGATCCTCGTGAATACGCCGGTTCGGTTCATAATATGGTTTTTGGAGTTAAATGAACCGCGGTTTCGGTTCGGTTCAGTGGTTCACAAAGGCGCATAAAATATGATTTCGGTGAAGTGGCTATTCGACCATTTTTGAAATTTTATTCCTATAATCCATTCGAATATCTTTAAAATCCTTAGAGCAATCTGCAAAGATTATTATGTCGGATTCCCAGGACTCGTCAATCAGTTCCTGGAGGAATGCCCTTATTTATTGGCAGATTAAGATTGAATTAAGGTTAAGAAGTACCACAGAAAATTGTAAATATTGTCTAATGAAAAAACAAATTTAGATTGATGACAGGTAAATTAAGAGATAGGCAGGAAATTGCAGAAGTTATATCGATCCTTAAAAGTTATATCGATCCGACAACGCTAAATATGTAGAGGGTCGATCGAAATGTTTGAAAATTATCTTCGGGAAACGATTCAAATTTCCTAATTAATCAAAATCATTGGCTAGAGGAAAGAAATTCCCGTTAAAACTCTTCAGAGAACTGAACCGAACCGAACCGTTTTTATTTGTGGTTTTCGGTTCGGTTCAGAAATTCTGAAAGGAAGCGCGGTTCGGTTTGCGGTTCGGTTCACCAGCGGGAATAAGTGGTTCGGTTCGGTTCAAAACCGGTTCAGCTCGAACCGGTTTGCATCCCTGAAAAATGTATAGGCAGATCCTCGTGAATACGCAGCATACGCCTTTTCAAAGAATCCTGTTCCGTGACCGTAATGGTGAGCTCGTTGACAACGAGCTTAACACGGTGACATTTGGAGTAAACTGTGCTCCTTTCCTGGAGAGTTTGCTGCGGTCGATAGCGGCTGAACATCTCCTCCATGCCGATTTCCTCGATATCGAAGACGCCAGTACGGCGAAGACGTTAGGTATTCGGTGGCGAGCCACCACTGACTAACTCTACTTCGCAGCAGCTCAGCCAGAATCCAAGTCCTCCTACACAAAACGTGAAGTACTTTCACAAATTGCTAAGCTGTTCGATCCAGGATGGCTAGCCCCCTTTGTGATCCAAGCCAAGTTAATTATGCAGGAAATTTGGCTAAGAGAACTGTACTGGGATGACGACCTGCCCATACGTAAATCAGAACCGAAACCCGAGATGGGTCAAAACTCATCCAACAGCAAAAGTCCAGATCCACGGATTTAGTGACGCCTCTCAACGCGCATACTGAGCGGCCCTCTACGTCCGTTTAGAAACACCAGAGGGCAGAGTCAGAGTTTCACTTGTGTGGAGCTCTCCTTCTTGCAGAACTATCCGCGGCAATTGTTTCCAAGCTGCCATTCGAGTCGCAAGACATTTTTTCGTTATTAGTATATTTTGTAATTTTGTTAGGCTTTCTTTTTATGCCTCCTTAGTAAATAAGCCTTTTTATAACGTGCTTACAAATTTGTTGACAGCTTTTGTTTGTCGACTATTAATAAATAAATAAATAAAAAAATATTGAAAGCATATTTCCAGAATTTTTTCAATGAAATCAAAACGGCCGATTTCCTTATAATCACTGTTTTATTTGCTGAGCGTCATTATTTATATAAAATTTTCATTTAATTCTTTAATAGTTAATATCTCTGGAAGTAATGGCCGTCCCATAATAAAACTTATACTGCGTATCAAGCATATAATGAGTAATGACTCCCATTTTTTTCAACAAATTAAAAATGGCCTTTTTTCCACAAATCGCAATTGAATTTTTTTTTTAAGTTTTGGCGGTTTCTGTATCCACTTCAATCATCGTAAATATTTATTATATGAAGCAAATGGAAAACAATATTTTTGGAAGTAATGGCCGTCCCATAATAAAACTTATACTGCGTATCAAGCATATAATGAGTAATGACTCCCATTTTTTTCAACAAATTAAAAATGGCCTTTTTTCCACAAATCGCAATTGAATTTTTTTTTTAAGTTTTGGCGGTTTCTGTATCCACTTCAATCATCGTAAATATTTATTATATGAAGCAAATGGAAAACAATATTTTTGGAACATTTTTATTTATTTTTTGACCCATCGAATACTAAGCTATATGCAAATTAATAAAAAAAAAACAATCGCTATATCTTTGTTACTGGTGTGGGTAAAATTCTAAAAAAACTATTAAAAATCTTTAAAAGTTGCGTTTGTTGCCCAATAAAAAAATTAAAATTTTCGGAGGCTAATAAAAAAAGTTTGCTCACTTAAGAAATAATTACCCATATATGTTATTTTACTTTTCATCGGCTTACTAGTTTTAGCACTTATGCTCGCTGCTTCGTCAATGAATAATCCGTGAGCCTTTTCACGGAATCCAAATCCAAATTATATTGGGATGCCGGCTATCTCCTTCTTCTTGGCTGGTTAAGCTCGCTATTCCAGAGAATCACAAACAAAAGTCTTCTTCAAATAAGTATCTGGTCGCAGCCAGTGTTTATTTCCAACTGCCTCTATTACCATTACATTTCTAATACAAGAGCGGCTAGCAGAGCTTTTGTCGCCACCAACATTAGGCGCGCGCAAAGAGATCTAATGCTTATCTATTTATGTGTGTATGCGTATGCGTTGATCTGTTACATTTCTTGTTGATGTTTGGACTGGGCTGAACCTTACATTTAAATCATTCATACTTCATATTTCATACTTCATTATTTATACATATTTCATTTAATAATAAACTTATATCTAACTATAACTGCTTTAACATTCCGGCCCCGTTAAAGGCCTACGGGCCTTTGACTATTGGTAGCATGGCCAATTTGTGGACTGGTCGCTTGATGACGCCGGTCGGTGTGCGTACTTCGGCCACACGAACTTTACCGTCGTCTCCGGTTATTGTTGCCACCACGCGCCCAGTTGTCCATCGCTGTGGAGGTGTATTGTCCTCGTGTACCAACACGAGGCACCCAATTTCCAGATTGGGCACGTCCTTCTCCCATCGATTGCGTTCCTGTAGGCTGACCAGGTAATCCTTGGACCAAGTCAGCCAAAACTGCTACCTGAGCGCCAACAGCATTCGCGACCGCTTCAAGTACCCGAAGCTGGCCTTGCTGCTGGGTCCGTCGAGCTCTGACTCGTGCGGCAGCGAAAGCAGAGGCTGACCTATTAATAGGTGGCCTGGAGTCAAGGCTTCTCCGTCGTTGGGATCGTTGCCTGGGGACAGCGCCTGAGCAGCGCCTCGACTTCCACCAAATGTGTAGTCAACTCGTCTTGAGTCAACCGGGCGTTGCCAACTCCTCGCACCAACCGATGTTTGGCTGCTTTCACGGCTGCTTCCCAAAGTCCTCCGAAGTGGGGCGCTCTCGGAGGGATAAACACCCATTCGACGCCTCGCTCCGCTGCGTATGTCTGCATCTGTTGCTTCTGCTTCTCGTAGGCCTCTCGGAGATCCTTGAGGACGTTGGCTGCTCCCACGAAATTGGTGGCGTTGTCGCTGAACACCTTCTGAGGGAGACCTCGTCTGCCGATGAACCTTTTAAAACAGTCAGTGGACAGGTCTATAACAAGCTCAAGGTGAACCGCCTTGGACGAAAAACAAACAAAAACAGCAATATATGTCTTAATAGGAGGCCTTCCACGAATCCTAAGACTGACGTAAAATGGTCCGCAAAAGTCTACGCCACATACTAAAAACGGACGCGCTTCCCGGAGTCGATCCGCTGACAAATTACCCATAATTTGGCCCAGTAATTTTGGCTTGTATCGGAAGCAATGAATGCAGTCCCTAACCACCTTGGTACATGCCTCTCTGGCATTAATAAGCCAAATTTGTTGCCTCAAAAGAGAAATCATGACTTTGACGCCAGCATGATAATGTTTTAGGTGCAGATTGCGAAGAAACAACTCAACAAAATGAGATTTTCGGGACAATAATAATGGAAATTTGGCGTCGTATGGTATTGGTGCGTTTAACAACCTTCCTCCAACACGAATCACTAATATCCCAGATTCCATAGACTCATGAAGAAATGGGTTTAACTTTTGAAGATGTGGAGCCAATATTTGAGACTTTTTTAATTGATCGAATTCGGAACCCAATTCATGCATTTGGACGACTTGTACCAATTTCAAAAAGGCCAATTGTAGTTCTTTTGCTGATAGAACACCTTCATGATTACGTCTCCTTGCTAGGACAAATCGGTTGACATACGCCATAACCCGCAACAATTTGGGAAACGATGAACATCTTTCGATTAGAGAAATAATCGAGTTTGGCGTTGTCACGACTACTGAACACACAGCCACGGACTTTTTATTTTCAGAAAATTGCATTTCTGGAGTTATCTCGAATTCAAGGAGATGAGGCCATTTATCAGGTTCGTGGAGTACAAATTCTGGACCATTGAACCAAAGTGGACTCACGAGATCGTCTACATCTGTACCTCGAGAGACGAGGTCTGCAGGATTATCGTCTGTCGGCACATGCCGCCATGTAACATGAGCTGACAATTCTTGCACATCTGACACTCTGTTGGCTACGAATGTCGCTAATGTGCCTGGATCTCTTTTTAACCAATACAGCGTGACTTGGGAGTGTGACCAGAAATTGATGCTTTCGATCTGGCATTCATCCAAAAAATATGCGACCTGAGACCAGAGAGTAGCCAAAAGGTGTGCGGCACACAACTCAAGACGTGGAATCGACTTGGTTTTGAGGGGGGCTACACGAGACTTGGCGGTAAATAGGCGTGACACTACAATCCCATTATTTTTTGTACGCACATAGATGCAGCAGCCGTATGCATGACTAGAAGCGTCAGCAAATCCATGTATCTGTACGGCTTTATTCGAAAACTTGAACACATATCTGGGAATCGAAATTTTGTGCAATTCAAACAGATTCTGCTTGAATCTGATCCAGCTTGTGTGCAGAATAATAGGAATTGTTTCGTCCCAATCTAGTTTCTGTCGCCACAAGTCTTGAAGTAAGATTTTTGCCTTGGTAATTAGAGGACACAACAATCCCAACGGGTCGAACAAGCGAGATGCAACAGACAGGATATTGCGCTTGGTGGGTGTTAACGAGTCAAAAGAGTCATCCAGAGAATAAAAAAATGCATCAGATTGAGGGTTCCACCTCATTCCAAGAGTTTTAACTGATGCAGAAGGATCAAATTGCAATTGTTTTTCTTCACTGCAATGGTTCAAAAAATTTGGGTGACTCGTAGCCCATTTGGCCAATTTGAAACCTCCATGTTCTAATACCTCGCTTACTTGCTGACGAATCGAATCAAGCTCTTCAACGGTGTCTGCACCTGTGAGCATGTCGTCTACATAAAAATCACTTTCAATGACCTTTAATGCGATTGGATGGGATTCTGCATAGATTTTTGCCAATTCATAAAGGCACCGAATTGCAAGGAAAGGAGCTGACGCCGTTCCATATGTTACGGTATTGAGACAAAAAGTCTGTAAATTCTGAGACGAGGACTCCCTCCACACGATTAATTGAAAGTTTCGGTCCTCTTCAGCGACCTCCACCTGCCGATACATTTTGGAAATGTCCGCAGTTAGTGCATACTTGTGCAAGCGAAAACGTGCAAGAGTTGCAAATAGCTCCCTCTGAATTGTAGGACCCACCATTAGTGTCTGATTCAACGACATTGATGTTGATGTCTTGCTAGACGCATCAAAAACTACGCGTAACTGGGTTGTACTACTTTCAGGACGCAGGACACATTGGTGAGGAATGTAGTAATGTAATCCTGGAGGAGTAAGATTCGGCGGTTATGTCATTATACATGTTTTGCAATCTACCATCCTTAGAAAGCCTACGCTCTAGAGCCAAAAAACGACGCTTAGCTGTGTCGTAAGATAAGCCCAGTACATTTGGACTCATCTTGAAGGGCAACTTTACCACAAATCTCCCAGTAGCTGATCTTCGAACATTTTGTTTAAAATTTCGTTCGCATTCCAATTGTTCAGCTGTAAAGACAGCCTTCGACTTTTCTGGAATCTGCTCCATTTCCCAGAAACGTTGCACCAGAGTGTCGAGTGAACCAATATCGCTTTCTATTGTTACTTTGCACGAAAGTGGTTGCGAGGACAATCCTTGGGAGTATTTTCCAGACACAATCCAACCTAACAATGTTTTTTGAATTGTTGGATGGTCATCACTCAGTTTTATTTGGCCAACACATAATAATTCTAAGAACCTTTCTGCTCCTAACAAAAGATCCACCTTAGCCGGCTTATGAAATCGAGGGTCGGCCAACTTTATGTTTGGGGGTATATTCCACTGTGATGAGTTAACCATCTGATCTGGTTGGTATGAAGAAATTGAACTCAAAACCCAGAAGTCGGATGCGAATGTATGAGCATTTATTCTAGAGTGAACAGATGTTTGAACTCGATGTTTGATGACAGAGGTAGCTTCTCCCACTGTGACAATTTTTAATGAAGCATTTTCCCGACGTAAACGTAGACGTTGTGCCAAGTCTTCTGTCATCTTCCACTGTTGCCCTAAGATCGTTGGTAGGATTCAATGTATCGATGTCAGACTGTAAATCCATAAGCTTTTCAATATACCCGTCAAGCATTTGCAACCGACACTGAAGTTGAGTTTGATCAAAGGAGATAGTTTTTTCCAAAAAGGCAGTCTTAAGCCGCCTGATATCTGATAAAATTTTATCATGTTTTTGTAAAGCTGACATTAATTTGGCACTAGACTTGGTCTCCTTGGGACCTGCATCGTCATTTGCCATTTCAGCTAATATCAACTTTCCAAAAATTTCACTAAAACAACCACAAAGCCGCAGAAAAGGGATAAACAATTCACTTTGATCAGAAGTTCCGCTTAGCAACAGCCAATGAAGAAATGTGAATATCGTATCACAAAGGAAATCAGAAAAGGTCGATGACAGACGATGTCCAAAAAAAACAAACAACACTCGATCAGATTTTCTGCATAGCAACAGCCAATGCTTTCACAAACAGTTTAGCGGCAGTAGAGAACCCAAAACGAAGAAAAATTAACTGTTTCGATTACCCGTAATTTTCACTTGTTGCTATGCCAGTTTCTTCGAGTGTACAGTGCTACCTCGTAGTATTGTACCACGGTACCATAAAATCATAAACCCATAACTATCAAATAATTTAAGCGCATAAATGTTTTTCGCCAAAACAGTGGTTCACTTTGATTTTCTATTTAACTTGACTTTTTTCAAGACTATATGGGTGCCAAAAATTGATTTCACTTTACTTTTGCAGTTTACACAGACACATAAACACTCACACGATATGTGGCTTAGTGATACTGTTGCAAATGTCCATATACTGCCCTACTAATATGTATAAGGGCAAGAAGCAAAAGTCACATTGCTGCTAATGGAACGGAACGCAATGACCAGCACTGATCTAACTGTTCAATTCCAATTCCATTGTTGCTCTGCTTCTTACTTCTACTTGCTCGCATCTTTTCATTGTCAGTTCCTTTTAGACGACGAGTTTGTGCACATCAAATGAAGAAGAAATAAACTAAATATACTTAAAGCATAAATGAAAGATTTGGTGTCAATTATTTAATTGGAATTCGGATTATAAACCATAGATACAAATCAATTTTTGACACTAAATACCTGTGTTCTCATAGTTGAGATTTCCAAACTTTCCTTTTGTTGGTGGGGACTGATGCAAGGTTCCAATCGTTGTCCAGATCCACTTCCAATTTCCACTAGGAAAGCCAGCCAACAGAGTCCAACTTCCAATTGCTTTATGTGCCGAAAATCCAGAGGTGCACTTAAGCAATTTAGACGTTCCACTGCGAGATTGCCGAAGTCCCTGCTCGGGCGCCAATGAATAATCCGTGAGCCTTTTCACGGAATCCAAATCCAAATTATATTGGGATGCCGGCTATCTCCTTCTTCTTGGCTGGTTAAGCTCGCTATTCCAGAGAATCACAAACAAAAGTCTTCTTCAAATAAGTGTCTGGTCGCAGCCAGTGTTTATTTCCAACTGCCTCTATTACCATTACATTTCTAATACAAGAGCGGCTAGCAGAGCTTTTGTCGCCACCAACATTAGGCGCGCGCAAAGAGATCTAATGCTTATCTATTTATGTGTGTATGCGTATGCGTTGATCTGTTACACTTCTTGTTGATGTTTGGACTGGGCTGAACCTTACATTTAAATCATTCATACTTCATATTTCATACTTCATTATTTATACATATTTCATTTCATAATAAACTTATATCTAATTATAACTGCTTTAACAGTCAATATTAATCATGTCATTTTCATTTATAGCTTCGATTTTTAAGATGATTATTTCATCGATTGACTCTTTATCAAAAATTTTTTCACACTTTTAAGCCGTTACGATTGTAAACAATTTCTGCTTGCACACACAGCTCTTCTCCGATAATCATTTTGATGTCAGAGCATCTAATTGGAACAACATAAAAATCCAATTCGAACGAATCATTCTCAATCCAAACAACTTGTTTAAAATGTCCAGTTGTCCTTAATAATTACCTTGTTCATTTCTCTGAAGTTGGTACAGAGTGTTTTGACGAGTACTACAGGGCTCGTAAACTCGGAAGTAGATTCTTCAATTATCCCGTTTTTCAGCCACTCTTCAATTTGTTCATCAACAATGTTTCTTTCGGTAAACGGCAATCTGCGCGGTCGAGAGAATATTGGAGACTCATCTTTTAAAACAATGCGCTGTAGCATATCTACCCTACCATTATCATAAATCAAAGGGTATAACAATCCGTTAATACATTGTGACACTTTGTCATAATAAATACAAATATACAAATGCCCAAAGTACATTAAAAGACCGCTTAGAATAACATAAACGTTCCAGCGCACAAGCAATACGATCCATCGCTTATACACAAGCCGATCGCGGCGCGTGGGAACGCTGAGCATGCACTTTGCAGCTCAAGTGGTCAAACCATACATAACATATGCATGCCTTCTGCATACATATGTATATACAAACTTACTTATACATATATATAAGCACATAGATATAAGCAATGCACGTTTCGGGTTAGCTGAATCCAACGTGAACAAATAAGATTGATTCTCAATAAAGAAATACAACGGAGCAGACGCTCCAGAATAAAACGGTCTTGGATATTCTTATTACTATTATTACAACTATTACTATTCCTATTATTACATGGCGACCGTGACAAAGTCACAGGCTGCAGTTGCGTGAAGTGAATAATGCCCAGTTCAAGGGCCAAATATGTAACATTTAAAACAAACAACAAAACCACATATTAAAAATGCAAAACACACAACAGCAGCAGCGACACCGGAATAAACCCAATAATTAACCAGCAACAACAGTAGCAGCGACAACAGAAAATGAATAATTAACTAATTACTAATTACCAATTTACTAGACAACAACAGCAGCAGCGACAACGAAAAAAGGAACACACAAAATTGATGGCAGAGGAGCCCAACATCGAGACAGCTGTTCCTATTGAACAAAGGGATTTGCCGACGTTGCAAGAGGCCTTGCAGGCAAATCCAGCCGATGGACCACGCCCACTCACAATAGCTGAGTACCGGGCTCGACAGGAAAAAAAGGCAATCCGGAAACACAAAAGGAGTGGACAGAGAGTGAAACTCCTGCAGCAACGGCGACTGGTCAAGGAAATGATCCAGTTGGCCAAAAACGACTCAGACCGACAACGCTACACAGAGCGTCTTCAACAACTAGATGAGCAGCTTCGCATTGGTGCGAAACAACGCAAACGGGCTGCATAATTGCGAATGCCCCAATTTGCCTTAAAATTAAGTTCTAATCTCAAGCCGATGTGGGAAACCGCTGCTTGAAAAATACTAATCACTGGTAGGCTTTATACTAACAAATGTGGTTGGAGAAAAAAAAAAATTAATGAAATGTAAACCGAAATGTGAGCCAACCACATTCTATAACAACTAATATTTTCATGTCTCTGGCGCTGGGTATCTATATACTCAGCTGCAATAAAACATTTGTAAAATGGTAGATTTAAAAAAAAAAACCATAAAACTTATCTTTTCATAAAAATTATGACCTAAAATTTTATTTTTGATTTTCAAAGAAGAAAATATTTTTCTTTCTTCACATAATCCCACAAAACAAAAAAAAAAATTTTATGAAAAATACAAATTTTTAATAAAAAGTCTTACTTTTTCTTTCATGAACGAACAAAATTTTTTTCCATTGAATATATAAAAACAATTAAATTACATAATGGGTTGGTTTAGTGACTCTAGTGAGGCAAAAGATAATACTGCCAACGTTGTAAACAACGTCAAGATAATTGATCACACAGACGATATACAATCGTTGTGGATCCTATTATTAATTATCACGATAGTGTCAGTTTTACAATTTCTGCTTACAATCTATGTTAAGCATAATAAAATTATTAAGAAAAGATACATGAGTTGGGCGAACAACTTAGATAAGATCTAAAAATGAATAGGAAAAAAACAGAAAATTTAGGTATAGCAACTACATGGTTAGTACGCTTACAATAGCAAGAAAAGAATGGAATGGAACGAAATTGCGAAACATATAGACACATTTCGTTACAAATTTGATAAATCTTACAAATGCATCAATAAAGATGCAGTTATAAAAGCGGAAACACTAAAAAACCATATAGAAATATTAGTAAGGGAATACAATAATATAGTTACCTTAGTAAATAGGTATGAAAATAAATTCACACCTGAGCACAATAGTAAATGCTTAAGGGTAATAAAATCACTGAACACAAGATTGATTACTGTCACCAATAGGCGATATATTCAGATAAAAGTACCAGAAAGACTAAATCAATTGGCGGAGTTTAATCCCGACCAATTAAAAGAATTAAACGAATCAATTCAACAAAGCGACGCTGAATCTGATAGTGACATTGAAACTCTAGAAGAAAGCGATCCAATCGAAACAAAACCGGAAATAACAATCACTGAAATGGCACAAACAGTTGTAGAATTTATCAAGCTAGCCACATCTCTGATACCGGAGTTTGACGGTAGGCCGGAAAATCTACAAAGTTTTCTAGATTCTTTGAATCTATTAGAAACCTTAAAAGGCACACATGAGCTAACAGCCATTAGCCTTATAAAAACAAAGCTAAAAGGCC
This sequence comes from Lordiphosa andalusiaca, assembly GCA_035044965.1. Classification (NCBI taxonomy): domain Eukaryota; kingdom Metazoa; phylum Arthropoda; class Insecta; order Diptera; family Drosophilidae; genus Lordiphosa; species Lordiphosa andalusiaca. The sequence continues at coordinate 18,786 of JAWNNM010002226.1, forward strand.
ATGCGAGAAATCTAATAAGTAATGAGCAGACAATTGCTGCAATCATTACACAACTATCAAATGCAGTAAAAGAAGAATCGGTAGAAGTTGTATCTGCCAAGCTTTTTAATCTGCAACAGAAAAATAAAACAGCTAACCAATACACCCAAGAGGTGGAACAACTAGCAAAGGCCCTTGAAGGCGCCTATATCAATGAAGGTCTAAGCCAATCACTTGCAAACAAATACAGCACTACAACAGCTGTAAAAGCAATGACCCAGAATTGTTCAATTGATAAGGTAAAACTTATCATGCAGGCAGGCACATTCACAAATATGAATGATGCCGTTTCCAAATTTGTGAATAGCTGCACGGAGATAACAGGTCAAAGTAACACTGTCCTGTATTATCAACGAGGTGCAAACAACAATAATAGAGGAGGCCGAGGTTATAATCGTGGCAGAAACTACAACCACAACTATTACAACCATAACAATTACAACCACAACAAGAAGAAAGTCGGTCAAGCCCGACTATAACATACTCTGTACCAAGAAAACCAATTTCTTTTGATCATAACTCGAAAACCGTGCATCCGATCTTCTTCATTCCTTCGGCGGATCGATAAGTTATCCTAATAACTAAATATGTCCAGAAGGAACAAGCTATCTATCTTCAAAACTGTGGGAGATATAACGTTTTTTCTAAATTGCGGAGGCGGGAGGGGGCGTGGCCAAAATTGAAAATAAACTTGATCTGCCTGCAGACATTAGAAGCATATGTCCCATACATGTCAAACCTCTATCTCTTACCATCTCTGAGATCTGTGCGTTCATACGGACAGACAGACGGACAGACGGACAGACAGACAGACGGACAGACGGACATGGCTATATCGACTCCGCTGTTGATGCTGATCAAGAATATATATATATATACTTTATGGGGTCGGAGATGCTTCCTTCTGGATGTTACATACTTTTGCACAAACTTATAATACTCTATGTACCTACAGTACAGAGTATAAAAATTACAACCGAGGCGCTAACAACAACAACAACAATAATTACAGTAACCGTGGAGGAAGAGGAGGCCAAAATCGAGGCCGAGGTAACTCCAATCAAGGCAATAATAACAACAATGTGAGAGTGGCGCAAAACGCTTCGGAAAACTCTCAGAACCCTTTAGGAAACAACCAGTAAATGCAAAGGTTCATTCCATCAATTACAGTCTTAATATATTTGTCACATTTTATAATCATTCAACTGAAAATAAACTCACATTCCTAATAGATACTGGTGCAGATATCTCACTTTTAAAGATAAATTCAGATAATTTGAAAATTCAAAAAGAAAAAATTATAAACATCCAAGGCATAGGCCAAGGTGTAATAAAATCTCAGGGAACAACTTCAATAGAACTTCAGTCAACAAAATATATTATTCCACACGAATTTCATTTAGTAGATTCAGACTTTTCAATACCGTGTGATGGAATAATGACTTTATTAAAAAATTCAATTGTCAATTAGATTTCAAATCAAGTGAAGACTGGTTTATACTTAGACCTCAAAATTTAAATTATCCTATTTATGTTCCGATAACATATAGTGCTGGCAACAATACAGTTCTTCTGCCAGCCAGATCCCAAGTTATACGAAAAATAGACATTAACACAGTAAATGATTATATATTTGTTCCTAGTCAAGAAATACATAACGGAATTTATGTTGCAAATACAATAGCAGCATCCAAACATGTATACATTCGCCTTCTAAACACAACTAATTTCGACCAATTGGTCAAAGTAAACAAAATTGAATATGAAAATCTAACCGATTACGATATTCGTATAACTAATCCAATAAACAGGTCCGAACAAGTACTTTCAAAGTTAAAGAAAAATTTTCCAGAACAATTCAGAAATCAATTAACAAAATTATGCACCAAGTATAGTGATGTGTTCGGACTGGAAACCGAACCAATAGCGACAAATAATTTCTATAAACAAACATTAAGACTCAAAGATGATGAACCCATTTATATCAAAAACTACAGAAGCCCGCATAGCCATGTTGAGGAAATCCAAAAACAAGTAGGAAAATTAATAAACGATAAAATCGTAGAACCGTCAGTGTCCGAATATAACAGCCCACTCTTGTTAGTTCCGAAAAAATCTTTACCAAATTCGGAATAAAAAAATGGCGATTAGTAATTGACTATCGTCAAATCAACAAAAAATTACTTTCTGATAAATTCCCGCTCCCCAGAATTGATGATATTCTAGACCAACTGGGTAGAGAACCCTCTCAGGCATTCCTTTATATGGATGACTTAATGGTGATAGGATGTTCCGAAAAAAACATGCTTAAAAACTTAACTGATGTTTTTAATGTATGTAGGAAATGTTCATTTTTTATGCATGAAGTGACATTCTTGGGTTACAAATGCACTGACAAAGGAGTATTGCCAGATGACAAGAAATTTGACGTCATCAAAAATTATCCTGTCCCTCACGATGCGGACAGCGCGAGACGATTTGTAGCATTCTGCAATTATTATCGTCGATTTATTGAAAACTTCGCCGATTATTCACGGCACATAACTAGATTATGTAAAAAGAATGTTCCTTTTGAATGGTCAAGTGAATGCCAAAATGCATTCCAATACCTAAAAGAAAAGCTTATGCACCCCAAATTATTACAATATCCAGATTTTCGCAAAGAATTTTGCATTATAACAGATGCTAGTAAACAAGCTTGCGGAGCAGTTCTAACTCAGAACCGTGAAGGAATTCAACTCCCAATAGCTTATGCATCTCGTGCATTTACAAAAGGGGAAAGCAATAAAAGCACAACAGAACAAGAGTTAGCAGCAATTCATTGGGCAATTACCCATTTCAGACCATATATTTATGGCAAACACTTTACTGTTAAAACGGATCACAGACCATTAACATACCTTTTTTCTATGACCAATCCCAGTTCGAAATTAACTCGCATGCGGCTAGAGCTTGAAGAATATGACTTCACAGTAGAATACCTAAAGGGGAAAGACAATTTTGTAGCAGACGCACTTTCGCGTATAACTATAAAAGAACTAAAAGACATACAACATAAAGTCCTGAAAGTCACTACCAGGCGACAAAGTAGACAAACTAAAAACTGTACAGTAGAAAATTATGAACTTCTGCCAAGGCAAAGTCATAAAAATGTATCCAAGCCCAACGTACATGAAGTCATTACAAATGATGAAGTACGAAAAGTAGTGACCTTGCGCATAACAGACTCTAAATGTTTATTTAAACATGGAAATAAAATTATCGCAAGAATTGAAGATAGCGATTTATATACTAATGGAATTCTCGACTTAGGTCAGTTCTTCCAAAGGCTCGAAAAAGAGGCCGGTATATTAAAAATCAGCCAACTGAAAGTGGCACCGAGCGAAAAGATCTTTGAATCAGTTTCAATAGATTCTTTTAAAAATATGGGCAATAAAATATTGAAATCTTTAAGAGTAGCGCTACTCCAGCCGGTGACCCAAATAACAGATGAAAAAAAGATACAACAAATATTGTCTACTTACCATGACGACCCAATTCAAGGAGGCCACAGTGGCATAACAAGAACGCTAGCAAAAATAAAAAGACACTACTACTGGAAAAATATGACACGTCATATAAAAGAGTACGTACGTAGATGTCAAAAATGCCAAATGTCTAAAACAAAGACACACACTAAAACTCCTTTGACTCTCACAGAAACACCTGTGAATGCATTCGATATAGTGATAGTGGATACAGTGGGTCCACTACCTAAATCAGAAAATGGCAATGAATATATAGTCACATTAATCTGTGACCTTACAAAATATTTAGTAGCCATTCCAATTAAAAGCAAAAGCGCAAACAATGTCGCAAAAGCTATATTCGAAAATTTCATACTCAAGTTTGGTCCAATGAAGACGTTCATCTCGGACATGGGAACAGAGTATAAAAACCAGATTTTAACAGATTTATGCAAGTATATGAAGATAAAGAATCTCACCTCTACTGCATATCATCACCAAACATTAGGGACAATAGAACGAAGTCATCGAACATTCAATGAATACATTCGTTCATACATCTCTGCAGACAAAACTGATTGGGACGTCTGGATTCAATATTTCACTTATTGTTTCAACACGACACCATCAGCAACGCATGAGTATTGTCCATACGAACTAGTATTTGGCAGACTACCAAAACAGTTCATAGAATTAAACAAAACTAATTACATAGATCCTATTTATAATTTAGATGACTATTCTAAGGAAATAAAGTTTAGATTAGAAATAGCATACAAAAGAGCTAGAATTATGTTAGAAAAAGCCAAGGCTTATAGGAAACTAGCATATGATGAAAAAACAAAAAATTTTGAATTAAAAGTAGGAGACAAAGTACTTATAAGAAACGAAACAGGGCACAAATTAGACCCAGTATATTTAGGACCATATGTAGTGGAGAAAATAGAAGATAATGACAACATTTTTATTAAAGATAGTAAAAATAAGAAACAAAAAGTACATAAGGATAGGCTAAAAATATATATTCAATAAAACGTTTCATGAAAAAAAAGGGGTCTGATCAACTCATAAAAAAAAAAAAAAAACATTTTTTAATTCTTCTAAGAAAACTAAAAATAAGAGAAAACGTAAATTCAAATATATTAAAAAAAAAAAAAATTAAATTGTCCATGAACACAAATGGTTTAAAAAAAAAAAAGAGATAAAAACATTTTCAATACATAAATTTATAATAAGAAACAAATTAATTTCTTTTTAAAATTAAATACAATATATTAACACTAACATTAAATGACTACAAGTTTACGTCATTTCTTTAAAAAGGGAGGTGTAGCATATCTACCCTACCATTATCATAAATCAAAGGGTATAACAATCCGTTAATACATTGTGACACTTTGTCATAATAAATACAAATATACAAATGCCCAAAGTACATTAAAAGACCGCTTAGAATAACATAAACGTTCCAGCGCACAAGCAATACGATCCATCGCTTATACACAAGCCGATCGCGGCGCGTGGGAACGCTGAGCATGCACTTTGCAGCTCAAGTGGTCAAACCATACATAACATATGCATGCCTTCTGCATACATATGTATATACAAACTTACTTATACATATATATAAGCACATAGATATAAGCATTGCACGTTTCGGGTTAGCTGAATCCAACGTGAACAAATAAGATTCATTCTCAATAAAGAAATACAACGGAGCAGACGCTCCAGAATAAAACGGTCTTGGATATTCTTATTACTATTATTACAACTATTACTATTCCTATTATTACAGCGCATTTTCACATTTGTTGTTTTAGTTTTTATCGGCTTATAGTTTGAAATTAATTCACGCACTTCCATTTTAGCACTTTTGCTCGCTGCTTCGTCAATATTAATCATGTCATTTTCATTTATAGCTTCGATTTTAAAGATGTTTATTTCATCGATTGACTCTTTATCAAAAATTTTGCGCACTTTTAACCCGATACGATTGAAAATAATTTCTGCTTGCACACACAGCTCTTCTCCGATAATCATTTTGATGTCAAAGCATCTAATTGGAACAACATAAAAATCCAATTCGAACGATTCATTGTCAATCCAAACAACTTGTTTAAAATGTCCCGTTGGTTTAATTTTATTTGAACTCCGGTTTTCACCAAACCCAACAAGAGACAAGTTTCAGCCTTTCAGTTCAGGTTTGCCAATATCAGAATAAAGGTCTTCTCGAATGATATTAAACTTGCTTTTTATTGTCGATCTCAACTTCTTTACTTGTGATGTCCAACTTCGATTGCAAGCTGCGCGTATTTGAGCTTTGACTTTTGTTTTCTATTTGCTCGCACGTCCTTTTTCGTCCTTTTTCTTTATTTTGACAGTTATTTGAAACGTGTCCTTTTTCTCCGCAAATACAACACTTCACATCATTTTTATTTTTTCGGTTAATATTTCCAACTTGCTTGTCTTTAATTTTCTTATTAGTTTTGGGTTTTATGACGTCACTCTGCTTCTCTTTTTCTTTCATTATTTCATAGCACGTTAATTTGTCTTTGAACTCTTTTAGATTTTTCGCACCGTATAATATAGATTTATTTTCAGCTTTCTTGCCTATACCGTCAATCAGATATTGTATAAAAGCGTCATCTTAGAATTGTCCTCGTGAAGCCAAATCCTTCACTCTTTAAAAAAAATGCCTTTTTTGCAGGGATGCAAACCACTCGAAAATAAGGACTGGTTCGGTTCAGTGGTTCATACAGTTTCTGAACCGCCGGCTCGGTTCATTACATGGTTTTTGGAGCTAGCTGAACCGCGGTTTCGGTTCGGTTCAGTGGTTCACAAAGGCTTTTGAAATTCAATTCGTATAATTCATTTAAATATTTTTAAAATCCTTAGAAGAATGTCCAATTCTTATTATGTCGGATTTCCAGGAGTCGTCTATAAGTTCCTAGATGAATACTCTGGAAAATTGAGAATGTTTTCTAGAAAAGAATACGTACTATGCATCTTAATTATTCTATTTATCATATCCATTAAGTTAGGCTCAGAACTGAATCATAGCTGAATCAGCTCAGAAATGAAAGGGCTGGTCCTGAATTCATGACATCATTTTTATGAGTTTTAGCCATGGATTTTACTCTGACATGTCCTACTAAGTCATGACCTTAGTTGATTTTAGGCATGATTTCAGTCAGAGAACTGAACCGAACCAAACCGTTTTTATTTGTGGTTTTCGGTTCGGTTCAGCAATTCTGAAAGGATGCCGGTTCGGTTCACCGGCTTGAATAAGCGGTTCGGTTCGGTTCAAAACCGGTTCGGTTCAGAACCGGTTTGCATCCCTGCTTTTTTGCAAATATAAGTTTTTGGAAATCTGTCCAGCACATCAGCGTTGCCTGCTCATTGAACTCTTGGAGCCACATTTCCACGGATAATGAATCTGTGCCGTCGAAACTACGGATGCTCTGCGTCGTATTTTTCGTATGTTTCCCAGAACACAGATCCGGAAAACTCGCGAAGCCTCTGGCAATTTTTTCTGTCGCCCTCATTTTTGAAAACAAATTTGTGCAATGTTTTAATGTTCTCTCTTTTGCTCGAACGCAGACTTGCGTTAATCAACTCGATTCGGCACGCCATCGTATGTAAAAAAAATTTCACAATATTTTAATTAGTTTTAGGGTTTATGTTTCCATGCAAACTTCTTTGCTCACTGTTTTTAGCAATTTTTTTTGGGAAAAGACAGCAATATTCCAACCCACATATATATAATAATATTTAGCAGGACTGCCGTTTACACGACGCTATCTACGTGATCATACACCAGCCAACCAAACTTTTGAAGCGGACATACAAACAACAAATAAATGAATAAGACAATACAATAATTTCCAATAAACAAAATATAAAAATAGATAAAGGGAAATATCAAAATAACTCCTTTGTGTTATCGCATTTATTTATACACAAATTGTTGTCCAATTACAGTGAAGTGATCATTTAAGTGGGTTTTTATTTGTTGTGTTGAGTATAAACATTCCCAACTCCACTAGTTCCGATTACACAAATTGCTTTGTTATATTTTCAAATAAAAATTTAATGGCATTTGCCACTCCAACTACAATAATTTAATTACATTTTGAGAAAAACTTCTTGTCGCACCTTTATAAATTTTCAAATAGATTTTGTTTTTTTGTTTTTATTAACCTGACCGCGAGCCGGCTATCATCCAACTATAAAGGACGAAATGGAAAAGGAAAAATTATAAAGGTCGCCAAACACAAAGCAGTGATTTTGAGACAATTTAAGTGTAAAAATAACCCGAGTATAGCTTTCCGTTGCCTTAGATTGTGTACCCTTCGGTGAAAAATCTTTTTTAATACCAGTCCTCAATGTATTAATCTCGAGTAGTTTACTGATATCAGCTTAGCATTAGAATGGTTTTCCCAGGCAAAAAAAATCAATTGGCAGTGCCCGCCGGCCATAATGCGAAGGGAGGATCCGGTCCTATTACACCAAGAGACGGCACTCCAACAACATCCGTTGGGCGAGTAACCCGATCAGTCTCGCAGCCCACTCAACCCACAGGACAAATGGCACTAAACAATTTTATTGCCGTCAGCGATCGGCTTAGTCAATTTGAGGATAGAATTAATACTCCAGTTGCTGAAGAGGTGACTCTGTTCAAACTCAAGGTCCGTCGGGATCAGATCTTGTCCTTGTGGAACAAGTTCGAAAAAGAGTACGAGGGCTGTTTCGCAGATTTAAATACCCAGGCTGGCATAGAGTACCTTCCGATCCTAGAAGCCAAATACAATTATTGTTATTCCGTATACGAGCGAGCAACAGCAACTTTTAGTGAACAAATAGAGCAGACTTCGACCCTACAATTTCTCCTTCCCCAAGAGGTTGTAATCTTCCACCGTGCGACACAGAGGTTTTCCATGGAGACTACCTGCTATGGCCATCTTTTCGCGATCTCTTTACAGCCATATATGTTAATAATCCTAGGCTAAGTCCGGTCGAGAAATTATTTCACCTTAATGCCAAGACCAATGGCGAAGCCAAAAATATCCTCGCAAAGTCTCCACTTACCAATGAGGGCTTTGCTTCTGGATGGGGAGCACTGCACGACAGGTTCGAGAACAAGCGGCTATTAGTAAACAGCCAACTCAAAATCCTATTTAATCTGACTGAAGTGGGCTACGAATCTGGATCCGCCCTAAAAAATCTCCAAAGCACTATCCAGAGCTGTTTACTCGGGCATGAGCATTCCAGCATCTCGATTGAAAATTGGGATTGCCTTCTCGTATTCCTTTGCTCTTCCAAACTACCTAAATTGACTTTGTCCTTATGGGAGCAGTCGCTATCGAATAAGGCAGAAATTCCATTATGGCAGGAGATGAACAATTTCCTAAGGGAGCGGTACTGGACTCTACAGGCGAGTGAAGTTTTTAAGCCAACATTAAGCGCCCAGGCGATTGTGAGACATGCTCAAAGCAAACCTCCATCTAATAGAGTTAACTCCTTTAATGCAAAGGTGACGGTATCGCCAAGAACATGCGATATTTGCGCCCAAGAAGATCATACAGTTTGGCTGTGTCCTAATTTTCTTCAAATGCCTGTTAGTGAACGAAAAATTTACATACGCAATAAAAAATTATGTTTAAACTGCTTCGCCAGAGGGAATCAAATGCGTGAGTGTCCAAGCGCTCATAGTTGTTTCACGTGCAAAGCGCGACATCACACACTACTACATCGAAATGACACACTTTCAACAACTGCAACTCCAATTTCAACGGCTTTAAATTCAAATGGGAATATACAGTCCACTTCCTCTCATGATAACGTACAAGTAAGCACCTACTATGCTTCCAATAACCAAGGAGTGCTGTTGGGCACTGCTCTAAGCCACCTGGGTGTCAATTACTACACGCGTGCTCTTATTGACTCAGGATCCGAAGCCACATTTATATCTAAACGGCTTTTCAAAACCATCAAGCTACCTTTCCAAGCCATTCATGCCCAGGTCTCTGGTCTCTAGGTTCGCGTTCTAAAGTTACTTTTGAACAGAAACTGAGTAAGATGTGATGCTAGCAGAAGACCCTTCTATTAGAATTTAAGGGTCTCATCCCAAGTTTGATTTTGTCGTACTCTGTACCAACGAAATTGTGTGCTCACTATTTAAATGCTACAATAGCAGCTAAAATCAGCAAAGCTACTGCGCTGCAGCAAAGAACATTCATTTGCTCATAGCTTGGTGGATTGATTGGCGGATCGATAAATAGTTCTGATTTCTAAATAAATATTTAAAAGGTACGAGCCTTCATACCATAAATAGCACACAGGTTCTTAAAAAGGAACTTCATATACATTTACTCAGACAGTCAACCAACTCGAGGGGCGCTTGAATCTTACACCAATAATGCCAAGACGCTTACGGAATGGAAAGGAATAAGTGTAAGACATATTTATTGTCTTATCAGCCTTAGCCTTATCAGCCTAACCTAACCTAGGGTCGGAGATGATTTCTTCTGGCTGTTACATACTTTTGCTCAAATTTAACATACTATGTGTATAGAATTTATTACTTGGTACAGAATTTAAAAACCATAACCAAATACATAGATTAATAAATATACACTTTGTAAAAAGTGTCTTTCTTACCTTTAAAAAAGGCTAATTAAAACCCCTCGCACCATATAAGGGTTAATCCACAAACTCTATTGTCGTTTCGCTCGCACTTATTAGGATGTATTAGGATTGTGGAGGTACCAGATTTTTGCCGACGAGACTACCTTCAGTTATTGTATCATGGTCTCTCCTGAGCAAAGACGAACTCTCAAAGACACCGCTTCCGCCACACATACAGTGCACAGCTTCACGTTCGTCTCTTGTTATGCAGAGCAATCACATACCAATGCCAAAGTGTGATTGTGTTATACATACATATTTTTTTCCTTTCCCGTTTCTCTTTTTCTAAAATTTTCGATTTTCTATACTTTTTTCGATTTTCTATACTTTTTATACCCTGTTCCCATTGAAAATGGTTCCGTCTTTCCGTCCGTATGAACGCACAGATCTCAGAGATGGTAAGAGATAGAGGTTTGACATGTATGGGACATATGCATCTTATGTCTGCAGGCAGATCAAGTTTATTTTTAATTTTGGCCACGCCCCTGCCGTCATGGCGACATATCTCCAACAGTTTTAAAGATAGGTGGGTTGTTCCTTCTGGATATATTTAGTAAGGATAACTTATCGATTAGCCAAAGGAATGGTAAAAATTGGATGAACGGTTTTCGAGTTATGATCAAAAGACTGTTAGCTGCTGCAGCGCAGCAGAAGCGCTGCTTTCAGCTGCTACTGCAGCATCAAAATTTATGTTGAGCGTATAATTTCGTTGGTACAGAGTATGCTATGGTCGGGCTTGACCGACTTTCTTTATTGTTTTTCTATATTTTAGGGCGAATTTCTAAATGGCTTGTCTAAATTTAAGAAATGTGCTTTCTTAAATTTAGGGCGTTTTACTAAATTCGCCTTAATTGAAGACACCGTGCAATGTATGTTTTTCTAAATTCAAGGGCGAATTCGCCCTAAATATTAGAATTCATTTAGGAAAAAAAAACCGGGAAAAATTACCCTAAATTTAAGACCAAAATAAATCGAATTTCTAAATTTAAGAAATTATTTCTTAAAAAAATCTTTTTAGGGTTGTTTTTTCTAAGAAAAAACTGTCTAAAAACAAGATAAGAAAATTATTTTAGGGCGACTTTCAAAAATTAGATATTTAAGTTTTTGAGTATACCATCCAACTAATATTATAAAGGACTCCAAACACAAAACAGGAGAAAAAATATTATCAAAAATTTTCATTATTAAAAATTAAAAATAAAAATCAAACTCAAATATCATTTTTACCCAACCGACCTATTAAAAATATTTGTACATAGATGTGATCTATTGGTCTGTATGTAAGTATACACAAGCCTAGTCGGACAAAAGCTTTCCAGAAGCACTTATTTCACTATTATTACTAACACATGCTCATTATAACGTTTTGAAATGAATACGCGTCCTGTTCTGATATTAGCCTCCATGTTTTGGTTTAGTTTAGTCCGTTACTTCCTTTGAGATTTTATATAATTTTTCTTGGAGTTTAGCTCCCTGTCTAGTTTCTGTAGAGGTCCTATATTTAAAGTTTGTGTGGATACACAGATACGGAATGGCAACAACCCACCCCACACCCGAATGAGCTACGGAACCAGAGGATCTCGCCCGCCGAATTCTTCTGACTTAGTGTATGTGATAGGAAAATAGCAGTGAGCCGATGAAAAACACTCTCCTCTTTTTTTTTTAGCCCACCATAGCAACCACTACATGCATAGTACATCATGGTTTACTGTGTCGAATGCTTTACTATAGTCTCGAAGAGTCAATAATGTTGTATTTCCATTGTCAATTTGTTTTCGGATGTCCTCCGTTAATTTGATTATTATTGAAAAGTTTTTTTGAAGTCATAAATTCACTAACTTGCTTCGTCATCAGACACTCAAGTATGTTGGACAAGTAAGGAAGAATAGATGTTGGTCTATATTCATTCGTGGATTTTGGCACTGGAACAACTTTAGCTACTTTCCAAGAGTTCGGAAATGTAGAGTTAGTTAAGACATTAACAAATCGTGGAGCGCTGTCCGCATCGTGTGGGACTTGTCATCTGGTAGAATTCCTTTACCGTGCATTTATGACCAAGAAAGGTCACTTCGTGCATAAAGAATGACCATTTTGGTGGATAGCGCATCGGGAACGACATTTTGGGTGCCTTTTCGATGCTTTATCGTGAAGTAGTAAGCTTGTAACTTGAGTGCCCAACGAGCTAAGCGACTTCCTAAATCGGTTTGGGACATAAGCCATTTCAAAGAGGCGTGGTCGGGAATGACTGTGAATGGATGCCCTTCTACATAAGCCCTCAACTTCTTAATACTCAAAAGGGCTGCCAAACACTCTTTTTCGGTGACCGAATAGTTACGTTGGCACTTATTGAGTTTTTTGGACATGTAGGCTATGGGAATTTCATCACCCTCTTTGTTCACCTGCATGAGCACTCCTCCTATTCCGGTGTGGCTTGCATCGCAATGGATAAAAAAGGGTGCCTCAAAATCGGGGGTGTGTAGAACTGGGGCTTTGCACAGTTCGGCTTTAAGAGCCAGAAAAGCTTTTTCAGCCGACTCGGACAAGACGAACCTCAACGACCTCGAACGAATCAGTTAAAGGAGTTGCCAAGGAAGCATAATTTTTTATAAATTTCTGGTACCAGCCAGTCATACCCAGAAAACGGCGTAGCTGTTTTACTGAGCGAGGTGCTGGGTACTCATTAATGGCTTGTATCTTATCTGAGTCCATTGAGATTGACCCATTTCCAACTATGTGGCCTAAATACTTTACTTCCCTGACACAAAATTGGCTCTTCTGCACATAAATTGTGAGTCCGGCTTTCGATAAACATTGAGTTATTGTTTTAAGGACCTCGAGGTGACGTTCGAACGTGTCTGAGACAATCAGTAAGTCGTCCAAATAGACGAATACTTCATTCCGAAATTTTACTGGGATTACTCGATTCATCAATTTCGACATAGGCGTTTGTGAGCCCAAAGGGCATCACAGTAAATTGATTAAGAGACCTGCCTGGCACTGTGAACGCGGTTTTATCGCGCTCTAGTGGCACCTGCAAGTAGGCGTCTTTTAAGTCGATGCTGGTTAAGAATTGACACAACATTTCTGTTTGTCTTGGCGCTGCAGCCTCCATTGCCTCAGCTATAGCTTGCTGCATTTGGTTCGCTCAAGGGGAAGAATCTGAGATCGCCCTTGGATTTTCCAGGGCATGCTGAGCGCTTGACTGAGTGGTCTCCATGTTTCCTGGATTACTATGTTCTAGACGCTGTTGGCTCCTTGTAAGAGCTGGCATTGCTGAAGAGGGCAAGCTTTGAGTGGACTGGTTGAGTTCTGGGTTCACAGTTAGGTTTAACAAAGATGTTTGTAAAGGGGCTTTGCAAACGTGGCAAAGTTCTCGGTTTGCTACTTTCGTATTGAAGCAGACCCAATGGAAGGTATGGTTGCAGCTGGTAGACAGCAATTGGGCAGAGTATTCAATGTTTCTCAGGCAAATGTAGCACTGTATATCACCAATTAAGTCTTCTAAGCTGCGTGCTAGTAACATGACCACTTTAACCTATTTCAGCTATCTTTAATAGCAGCAGCTGCTTGGAGCAAGCCAAGTTGCCCCGCAACGGTGAGCAGCGATCTCCGTTAGCTCGTTTTGTTTTGATTTGCCATCCGCAGAGGCTTATTGGTGGGACATGCGGGTTTGCTTAAAATAACTTTGTTGGATTTAATAATATAATTTTACAGTAACAAAGTCTTGAGAGTAAGCTTAAGAGCGGCACTTAGATTCTCTCTTTATTAGGTAGGCCATAGGTGTGCACCTTTCTTCAGGGCTGACCAAATGGGCTCGCAGTTGTTGGTGGAGTATTATAAGTTTGTGCAAAAGTATGTAACATCCAGAAGGAAGCATCTCCGACCCCATAAAGTATATATATTCTTGATCAGCATCAACAGCCGAGTCGATATAGCCATGTCCGTCTGTCCGTCTGTCCGTCTGTCCGTCCGTCCGTCTGTCTGTCCGTATGAACGCACAGATCTCAGAGATGGTAAGAGATAGAAGTTTGACATGTATGGGACATATGCTTCTAATGTCTGCAGGCAGATCAAGTTTATTTTCAATTTTGGCCACGCCCCCAGCCGCCCCCGCAATTTAGAAAAAACATCATATCTCCCACAGTTTTGAAGATAGATGGCTTGTTCCTTCTGGACATATTTAGTTATTAGGATAACTTATCGATCCGCCAAAGGAATGAAGAAGATCGAACGAACGGTTTTCGAATTATGATCAAAAGAAATTTTTCTTGGTACAGAGTATGTTATAGTCGGGCTTGACCGACTTTCTTTCTTGTTTTTTTAATAATATTATTCAAATTGTAGAATAATTTTTATATTTTTGGGCAACATTGTGAGAGATTCATAAGTACAGCAATGTATGTATACCGATAAAACAACAAAACAGAACGTATGAAAAAGTGTGCCCAGCGCGGTCGAAGTTGTGCTTTGTAATACTCAAAAAACATCGAGTTGCCAAAACGGTCCTCGTCGTTCACGAATTTGGTAAAATCTCTCATGAAATCATTCATGAATTCGAAGTGAAATCACCCATGAAATCACTCATGAAACTCACACTTGAATTCAGTACTGCATTTCATGGGTAAAAGAAGCGAACGTCATGAAGTCCTAGGAGGACATGCCTGTGTTAAATTCATGGCTGAAACTCATATAAGGGCAGGCCTGAATTCATGACCAGAAATGGTCCGATCCAAACAAGTAAAAGAAGATCGTTCTTGGTATTTGCCACACTTAAATAAAATAAAAATAAACTTCGACTTTTGTTTGACGCAGCCCCGCAAACCGAAGGAGTATCATGTCTGCTAAAATTACCTAATAAGTACCAGCCTGTACCATTACCGTCAATATTATTTAAATTTCGTTAAGGTAAGATCGGAATTTGTGGGGATATTAAGGAAATGTTCCATCGCATTGCCATCAGAACTCTACACTGTATTTTCTTCAGACATGCCGCTTCCTTTGGTCATAAGGCAAAATGAACCACTATATGAAGCCTCTGATCCCAAAATTAGCGAAACATTTCTGTCTACTTATGCAGATGACACTCTAATCATGAGCACAGCCAAACAATCGCATGATGCTATTATGGCTACCCAAAAATATCTGGCGCACTTCACAAAATGGGCAGAAAGCTGGTGCATCACCATCAACGGAAACAAAACAGTCCACGTTATGTTTACAAAACGCAAATTCGACCATGCCAACAAGAACTTGTCTCCGTTAATGAATGGCCAAAGACTTAAAACTGCTCAAAATACCAGATATCTTGGCCTGCACCTGGATAGCAAAATGACCTTAAAACGACTTATATCATACCTGCGAGGCAGGGTCTTTAGTGCAACCATGAGCCTTGACTGGCTGATTGGCAAGAGTAGCAAGTTGGACGTATCCTGTAAAATGATGGTACTCAAGCAGCTTTTAATGCCTTTATGGCAATACGCTATCCCTATTTGGGGATCTCTGGTGTCTACCTCTGAATTTAATAGAGTGGCCTCTAGACAAAACCGAATTGCCAGGACTATTGCTGGAGCCAGCAGATACACTCCCAACGCGCTTATACGGGATTTATACAATATAAAGACTTGCGAGGAATTTTACCAACAAGCATGTGGCAGGCTTGCTTACTCCCTCTACAGTCACCCTAACAGAGAGGCTGAGAAGCTCATATTGGACCCGTTCACACCGGACAGGCTTAAATGGCCTAGATATACATCACAACTGACCAAATATGTGGAACCTCTGCAGCAGCAGTTGATCGTGCAACAACATCCAGCACAGCAGATAGAACGGCCAAATTTAATTCCAACACTCCTTCATCTGTATCAAGAAGAAAGCGTTCAAGAACAGATCCTTGCCCAACAGCTAAAAAGGCAGCAGCAGCTGGCCCAAACCAATGCTAAACCCGTCAGAAGGTTCGGTGAAACGCTCATCAACCTTTACTCAAGGAAATTCAAAAAAGGACTAATCACCAGGGGGGAACTTTACCCGTCAAACAGGGACCAGCCAATTCAAATCCAGAAGATTATACTGCCTCCTGCCTCTGATGCAGAGTTAAACCGCCCACTTACCGCAGATAAAACTCTGGACGCGCGATTGGCTGATCTTCAGCAGAAGCTCTCCCTTTATTTGGACGAATTCCTACTTTCTGAGCAGAGGCTATTTGATGAGGGCATAAAACTCCCTGATCGTAATACCATGGACCTGCCATCAACCATTGGGCCACCAAATGATTGGCAACAGGGCTCTTCCCGTATCTGGAGTTATACAGCCAAGCAGGATGAGGCGCCTGACGGCCTTAAAACGGATTGCAGCGCAGCTGCCGCCACTAAAACTATCATTTTAAACTTTCACTAAAATTTCAGAGCCCCCTCCAATTCGAGGCTGACGCTGCCAAAAGTCATAGGGCCAACAGAGACATTAGGTAATTTTGTCCACTATTGTCCTGCCGGAATAGACGTCCTCCCCTTATCTCCAATCAAAGACGGCATGGTCCTGCTCCGGGGGGTCAAAGGCGACGTGTGGCATCCGGCTCCTCTCTTTCTTTGCCCTCCAGCAAAGCTAGTCGGTTAAGAAACTGCACTAACAATGGCCGTTCACACATTCCAGCCTGACTCTGGCATAAAAAGGTGTCCACTCCATTTCCACACCCGCTACTAAGGCCAACTCATGGATGGCCACCGCAAGTCCCGCCCTCCTGTGAGGACCAACGTGGCCTATGGATCCGCCTTTGTTATGGCTTCCTTATGGCCTTTAATGGACAGTTCATGCACGTGAAGCTGCGCAGCCTGTGACTGCGCCTATACCTGAATATGATGCTATAAATTGCGTGGATTGGGCCTTCAGGCATTCCAGTTTACTCCACACATTCCCACGCATGGCCTGGAAAACAATATGTTATAACCAATGCAAATAATTACAAACACACATACTTGCATTTAAACCGGCTGCCTGGCTAGCACATACACAATCCAGCACATTCCATCTTCTGACTGAGCGCTCACAACGATGCCCTGTAACTGGCCGCCCATAATTTGCTAGTTTTCCAATTTGTGATCCTGCCACGGAGGCGCAGTTCCTGCCCTGCTGACGAGATGACGAATTGTTTTGTCTCTGAGATCCTCACACTGTCTGCTCTGGTTGCCTGGCTGGTACACGGCTGCTCCCACGGGTCTGAATCCATTGCCACATATTGCTCTGGCGGTCATGCTGGTCATCCACAGATGCGCTCCAATTCTAATTCTAATTTTCTTGTAAACAACAGACTGGCCACAACAGCATTGCCAGGCACAAATATTTGGCCATCAGCTGCTGCTGTGCCCTGCCTTTGTCTCTCATACTTGGACAGTGGTCCATAATATTTCAAAAATTGTAAATTGTTGTAAAAATTGTAAATAATATCCTATTTGTCAAGTGTAAAATAATTCACATACAAATAAAAAAGGCCGTGCGGTAGCTTTTAGTTCCTTGCTGGCCCTTAGTGTGTGCGCACCGATCCACACCAATCATCAAAAAAAAAACAGAACAGAAGACCAAGACTCTCAAAGGTTCCTATGGAGTCCCAGCAGTACTGGCACTAATTCGAAGCTGTTAAAATAAGCGGTTACCGGGAGACCACCCCTACTTACTTTAATAACCCTAAGCAATACGTTTTCTCGTTTCCAATTTTGTATGAAATGTCCGCAAATAGGGTCAATCGTCACCACCTCGTTTACCCGGGAACTGGTGAAATAGGACCCCATGTAAGGGTCGGCAAAAAGACTACTTACATATGGCTCCAAGTAAGGGTCGGTATAAAGAGTACTTACATAAGACGCCACGTAAGACTACTTACATAGGACCCCATGTAAGGGTCGGTAAAAAGACTACTTACATAGGACCCCATGTAAGGGTCGGTAAAAAGGGTACCCATTCTAAGCGTATGAAAAATCACTTATTATAAAGTAACTACCACTGTTAAATAATCACAACTACCAATGTTAAATTCAATTTTTATTTTATTTTAAATTTTTTCTTTTCCACCATATTAATAAACATTAATATTAGTTTTTATTGTCAACCACATTTTCTTTTAACATGGCAAAACTTAATTTGTCTTGATATTTTTTTTTCTGCTGCTGCTTCAGGCTTCTTAAATGCTTTTCACTACACATTATGCGAGTTAAATTATATGATTATCGTACCTTTAATTTATTTATTAGTTTATTATTGTTTGTAAATTTGATTTATTTTCACTGCTGCTCAACCGCTAAGCTGTAAAAAATATCGTCAACTGGCAAACACAGCTGCGTTGAGCATTGCTTTTGTAAATTCAGAAACAGTGCATTGAAGACCAGTAAACAAACAGCGACGGAAAGCATAATCGAAGTTTTTTGTTTTTTCATTTTCGTGTCTATGCCCTTTAAACAAAATATCAAAAACAAATGCAAAGATTGACCGATACTTTTCGTTAACGCTTTCGAATAAAAATATTTTTTTTCACTATGTGGTTCGGCGTTCGCTTACCATAGGGTCAGCATTGTAAGTACCCATGTAGTAAGCGACGGAGTAAGCATTTACCGCATAGCCAATAGCCACCTCCAGTACTGCAGGGGAGATTGTGACGAAACTAGGAATACAAGTCTACAAGTTCACCGTACTCGGCACAGTATGTGAAAAACCTAATCGCCGCACAGTGGACGCCCCCATAGGCCAAAAATAAAAAAAACAAAAGATAGTATTACTGTTTAAAACGTGTCAGCACTGTCTCATAACACTTTAAAATTTTTTACTCTGCTGTTATTTTTGTTTTGCTCCATCTGTCCTCTTCAAGAATAACTGTAAAACATAGAGCAAAACATTTAAAAAAAAAAGATTTGATGAACAATGGAAGTATTTTATATTTTAAATACAGGTATTTACTATTATTTTTCATTATATTTAGTACTAAGATTGTTGTGTCTATTTTTAATAATTAAGGTAATATTTGTCCACTTTTATATAAAATTTGTATGTAAGTTAAAGTTTCAGTTAGACTTTTAGTTGTGAATTTAATCGAAGTTAATGATCAAACTTATACTAAAATATAAACGAATATTTACAGATTATTTAGAGAAAATTTCAGCTGCTAGTTTTTGCTAGCCGCTGCGTAAGCTTGAAAAGAACAAAAAAACAAACTTATTTAACAGATTGCTTTTAAGTTCTGATCCATTTATTAGTGGACAAAGAACACTAATTGGAAAAGTCAACTCTACTAGAGTCAACTCTTTCGTTACTTGATGAAACCATTTAAATATTATATAATTTTGTATTATTGTTCGTTTTGTTTGTAATAACTTTTTGGGAAGGTGGGCGTGGGGAGTGGAGTAAGTAATCACTCTCACACTTTTATATTACAGGTCCAAGTTTGTAAATAACTTACAATAAAAAGTTCAGCCTGTTATGATTACAAGAAATGAATTTATGACCACTGAAACAATCGTTCCTATGGAAGCTATAGGATATAGTGGTACGATCTGGCCAATTTTTGTAACATATATTTATAATATTTTTATAGATTTTTGGTAAAAGTTTCATAGCGATAGCACATCTAATTTTCTTAACCAATAGATTCTCTGCTTGCTTATCAATGTCAATTGAATCTGATTTCCACATATGTCGTTTACTTGAAACAAAAGGATCAGATGAATATAAAAGCATATGATTAAGATCTTCAGTCGTGGCACTTCTCGAAATTTTTCTGGTTTCTATAATATCTATAATCTTTGTTTCTTTTCCCCTAGTGGAAATATATTAAATTCAATAATATCCTTGCTATGATACAAAATCTTGTGAACTGTTGGGGACATGTTTCTCCAAGGATATTTCTCATTGTACAGTTCAGCAGTTCGCAAAGCTTATTCTTTAAATTTCTTTCCATCAATAGCCTTAGAGCAAAAACGAACTTGTAATAAAATTTAAAATCATTTAATGAGCTCTAAATCAATTTCAGTAATCTCGTGAGCCCCATTATCACTGAGGCCAAAATTAAGTGGGCAAGGTCTTAGAAAATTTCGTCAGTAACAGAGTATTTACAGTTCGTCAAAATGAAGAGTTCACCAGGGTTCGCAGGGCAGCGTTCTTGGTCCTTTCCTATACGTTCTACACACTGCCGACATACCAACAGAATCACGACTTACAATAAGTACTTTTATATTAATATAAAGCAGATCACGATGTCCAATTACCGCAACAAGACTTTTTGCAAGCCACCTTACCTACGTGGAAGAAGGGCTGGCCAACTGGCGTATTAATATCAACGAGCAAAAGTGTAAACACGTGACGTTCACACTCACCAGAAGCACCTGTCCCCAGCTATTACTAAACGCGACTTTAATCCCGCAATCAAACGATGTTGTATACCTAGGAGGCTCACAGCGCGCAGAAAACAACAAACAGCAAAATACTTTCAGGGATACTCAGCGAAATCAATAATGCAAATCGAAACCCTTTTAAAGTTACGGATCAACTAATTGCTCCAGAGCACCGTGCAAACCTTAACTACTTAGATAGAGTACCAGATGCTGTGAAGTGCCTCCGAATATTTTCAGGCAACCTATCTGAGTTCAGCTCCTGGAAAAAGGGAGTGGACAGAATTCTTACCAATTATGAGTGTCAGGATGGCATTAGAATCATATAATGTTCCCCTAAATTGCAGTGCCATCTTTAAATGTCTCACTTTACACTTTACAAACGAGACTTGGGTACCTTGAGGTACCAAATGACCACTATTGTTCAGGGCAGCAAACAATCGGTAGAAGACTTCCACCAAGCGGCTTATAAACATCTGTCCCTGATCTTAAACAAGATGGGCTGCATGGAACTGTCGAAAGAATCCGTCCAACTAATGACCAAACTATACAGGGACAAAGCTTTAGACACCTTTGTTCGGGGTTAACGCTGAGATCTCTCACGTCTCTTGGACATGAAAGAGCCCGCCGATCTTCCACAAGCATGGCACTTGTGCCTTAAACTCGAAATCCAAAGTTTTCGAGCAACTCACGTTACCACTAGAGCACAGCCCAATGGGTTCCGTTCACCCAATCAATAACCTGTACCTATGCCTAGAATGTTAGGAGTAGGAAACACCCCATTCCTACAAAATCCGATTCCATTTATACCCCAAAGAAATTTTGTGCAACTTGGTCCTCAACCTATCTAAATAATAATTAGCACCAGCATCAACAAATAGCCAACCTGTTTGGCGGATTTCAACAGCCGTTCGCACCACCTCGCCCAATGGCACCAAAACCTCATCCACGCCCAGAACCAATGTATGTGGATAGAAGCGTGCGAACCAGGCAGGTGGATTATATGAAATGACCAAAATTTGTTGTAAGGAAAAGACCACCCGGTCTTTTACCAGAAGCGCCGAAATGGCAGTCGAACACAGACAACGGACAAGAGGGCTCTGCTGAGCTATCCGCCAATATGATTGACGAACAAGAGATTGACTTAAACGAGAACACCGACGATAACAACCAAAATGACTACTCAGACCTTTGTAGTATGACCAAATATAATATTCAGCATACCCAACCAATGTAAGCCCGACCAAAGCGTGTGATAAGCAAAGTCTGTTTTTCTACCGCTTGGCAGTCCATTACTTTCGTTACGTGTATGTTCAATGTATATGTATTAAGCATATGCATATATGTAAACGGTCACAACAAGCTCCAGTATATACATAATAATTATAAGCGGCTGCCCCGCTGCCAGCGTAACCCGTAAGCAGCTATGTTAAGTCTTTTGATAAAAAACTGAATTCAATTAATAAATGAATTTCAAACAAGCTTAACGTTGTAGGCGATTGCCTACAGGGCGAACGTGACAGCTTAGACCGGTTAGACGTTAATCAAAAAAGTCTTGCGGTATTTTTATTGAATTTTCAATTGTTCATAAAATTGGTTATAATAATGCGATTTAAGTCAAATATGCGCCGTTTTATCGATGACGAGTTCCCAACGAGATGCCAACTTCATAATGCCCCTCTTATAGAAACTCGCTTCCCTATTGTCTAAAAACTCAGAGAGCCAATTTTCACAGGACTCTCTTGTGGCCAACTTCCGACTACCAAGCTCGTTCGCCATGGACAGAAATAGGTGGTAATCACTTGGTGCGAGATCCGGACTATATGGTGGATGCAAAAGAACCTCCCATCCGAGCTCCCGAAGCTTCTGGCGCGTCACCAAAGATGTGTGTGGAAGACAATTCGGCCTCTGTTGATCAAAGATGGCCTCTTCTGCATGAGTGCTGCATTCAAGCTGTCCAGCTGTTGGCAGTACAGGTCCGAATTGAGCGTTTGGCCATAGGGGAGCAGCTCATAGTGGATGATTCCCTGCCAATCCCACCAAACACACAGAAGAACCTTCCTGGCCGTCAATCCAGGATTGGCCACCGTCTGGGCAGCTTCACCGCTTTTCGATCACGACCGTTTGCGCTTCACGTTGTCGTAAGTGACCCACTTTTCATCGCCAGTCACCATCCGCTTCAAAAACGGGTCGATTTTGTTGCGATTCAGAAGCGATTCGCATGTATCCATACGGGCCAAAATGTTTTTTTTGCGTCAAGTCGTGTGGCACCCATACATCGAGCTTCTTTTTGAATCCAAGCTTCTTTAAATGGTTTATAACGGTTTGATGACTCATGCCCAGCTCTTGGCCGATGCTACGGCTGCTACTATGCCGGTCTCTTTCGATCAATTCAGCGATTTTATCGCAATTTTCGACGACAGGCCTTCCGGACCGTGGCGCATCTTCGATCACCTCTGCACCAGAACGAAAACGTTGAAACCATCGTTTTGCTGTGGAAATGGAAACTGTATCGGGTCCATAAACTGCACAAATGTTATTGGCAGCATGAGATGCATTTTTGCCTTTATCGTAGTAGTACTGTAAAATATGCCTTATTTTCTCTTTATTTTGCTCCATGTTTGCGACGCTATAGCTCACGAACGACTAAAAACAAACAACAATAAATCAAACACGTGTTAGCGCGTGAAAAGAGCTTTCCAAAAAGCTCTAGCGTGAACCGATGCGACGAATACAACTAGAACTACGCGATTGCAAATACAAGCTTGCGGAAATACCGCTTAAGTAGTATTTAGTAGTATTAGTAGTACTTATATAAGTCGTCAAAAGTTAATTGTGCACAAAATTCTATAAAAGTTGCTGCTCACAGAACTAGGAAGGCACTTCTAACCAACTGCCGAAGTGCCTGAACAAAGTGAATAAACGAAAATGTTTTTGAACTGAATTGATCTGTGCGATGAGAAAATAAAATTGACCTGTGCGAAGACCAGCACCGGTACCTCCTGAGCCCAAAGGCCCGGACAACTGAAGCAGACAAAATTAAACAAACAAAGTGGATACCGTCAACCTTGAGGATACTGCTCCTGTTGAAAAAAGGGATGCACCGAGCCTGGCTGAAGCCTTAGAGGTGTATCCAAACGATGGACCCCGCCCCCTCACAATAGCTGAGTACAGG
Source organism: Lordiphosa andalusiaca (assembly GCA_035044965.1). Lineage (NCBI taxonomy): Eukaryota > Metazoa > Arthropoda > Insecta > Diptera > Drosophilidae > Lordiphosa > Lordiphosa andalusiaca. The sequence continues at coordinate 42,557 of JAWNNM010002226.1, forward strand.
GCAAGGCAAGAGAATAAACCACCAAAGAAGACTAAGCGCGGTGGACGAATAAGAAAACTCCTGCAGCAGAGAAGACTAGAACTGGATCTCCAAAAAACGTACGCCAATGAGGAAGACCGACAACGCTTCCAAAAGCGTATCAACGATTTGAAAAAACAACTTCACATAAAAGAGCGCATTAACAAAAAAGTTCTGAAGAAATGCGAATGCCCCACTTTGCCGTAATTATAAATCCTCATCCTCAAGTTGAAGCACCCTCAAAGTGCAACTTGAAAAATACTAAAAACTGTAAGGCTTTTCTACTAACACATTCGGTTGGACCATTAAATGTATAAATAAACATTGTCAGCCATCCGTATGCCCTAGACAGGAACAATCTCTTCGTTTTCCATTACTAAATCAAATCAACACGAAAGACGAATTCATACTTGTAGATTTAAAAAAAAAGTATTTGAAATTTTTTTTATGTTCTCTTCAATAAATTGAATCCAAATTAGTTTAAATTAAAATTGGTTGGTTCGGATCTGACGATTGTCAGACCAAAGACAATACGGCCAATGTGAAAAATGTCAAGACAGCCGATTATACAAATGATATTAATTCACTCTGGATCTTGCTTCTTATAATGACAGTTGTCAGTGTTGCTCAATTAATCCTAACATTGTATGTTAATCATAACAAAATTATCAAGAAAAGATACATGAGCAGAGCAAACAACCTCGATCAAATTTGAAACCAAAAAAAAGTTGTTCTATTTATTTTTAAAGTAGTTATCCGACAATAGAAAACTTCTCATTAGGAATATATTTCGCATATTTCATACGTGGTAATTGAATTTATTCCATTAATGGATTTCCCAAAAATACTTGCCAATATCATAGAACTTAGAAATGATTTTGACAAGTCGTTTAAGTGTCTAAAAGTAAAGCACATAAGGGTACTATTGATCACAGTCAATTCAACACGTCTAATTTTAATTGACAATTTACCAAGGTGTAATGGGTTACAGACCATACAAGTGATTCCGTCATCGTATGATTACACGTAAAATGTAATCATTTTTGAGTACAACGATAATTTTTTTTGTAATCATGTAATCGTTTATATGATTACGATTATTTCCAAATACTACTCGTGATTATTTTCCGAGTAATAATCGAGGCATCGTCTTAAGAATTAATCTTAGGAACCCGCTTTTTGCTGCTGCTTTCAACTCCGCTTCCACGAGATTCCTTATAAATATTATATTCCAAAATTAAAAATTCACCTACGCAGACGGTGACAAATCAAATGTTTGAAAGATGAAAACAATAGCCGAATAAAATAAAATTTAAGAGCAAATTCTCTTTCTTTAAGGCCTGTTACCAAGACGCGGAAAATAAATTTTTATGACAAACTCCATATAAAACAAGGGCGCTGCAGTCGAGTTTCCCGACCACAAAATACCCTGTTCATTTAATTTCATTTATTTATTTTTGAATTTTTGAAGATGAATGTAACAAAATAATCATCCCAAATGTAGGCAACACTTTTTTCTAGTCCTGAACAACAACTGGGGGGTGCTCTTATCAGCTCAACTGTTTCGCTTATAACTCCGGTGTTTTTTGTCCGATCTGATTGTACTTTTCAGAATAGATTGATATTGGGCCTAGCTTAATGTACACTAAACCACGAGGCTCTAACTTGAAAATTGTGGATCTGACGGCTATTTAGGTCTAGGATTTCTAGAGGAGGTCTAGGTTTTTTGGGGATAAAAGGGGGACGGGGTGGAATTTTTCAAATCTGAAACAAACTTGATCTGCGTACAGCATAAATCTACCTTTGTGCAAAAATTTGTGGCTCTATCTCTTGTAGTCTCTGAGATCGACGCGTTCATACAGACAGACAGACGGACGGACGGACAGACGGACATGGCTATATCGACTCGGCTGTTCATGCTGATCAAGAATATATATACTTTATGGGGTCGGAAAATTTTCCTTCTCCCTGTTACATACATTCGCACAACTTCATTATCCCCCTTTTCCCATTTTCAATGGGAACAGGGTATAAAAAACAGCGGCGAAAAGTTTCCGCCACTGCTTTTATTTTCTATGTTCTGAGGAAGCAAAAATAAATACACAATTATCCTATCGATAGTTGACATGTCGATAGCGCTTTGGATCGTGAGTGGAATGTAAAACATCTGTTGCCAGAAACAAAATAAAAAATGGAAACAACGGAGGGAAAAAAGCAGGAGCGGAAAAGGCAGCGTACTGAAAGATTCAACCGCGAGGACAAAGTTGCTCTTATAAAGGCAGTTGAGCTCCGACCTTGTCTGTGGGATATCACTTTGACCACATAAAAGTGAAGAGTGCGTGGGAAACTGTTGGCGCGGAAATAATAAAAGAAGGTTAGTTAATTGTATTGGACTTAATTAATTAATAAATGCCTCTCAGCGAATGACTGCAAAAGCGCTTGGCATTCTCTCAGAGACAGTCTGAGGTATCATCGCGGCAAGCGCGCTAAAAGTGGAAGTGCCGGTGGCTTCCAGCTGGAGCAGCAACAACTTAGGGACAATATTGAAAAACAGCTGACCACCAATGTGGCCGTTTCTTTATTTTGCCATTTTGGCTTATATATGGCCACACTAAAAATTTATGTGGATGCTAAGTTAATAAATTGCAATTTTGCGTCCTATATTTTCCGCGGTCCTGGGAACAGGCCTTTACACAATCGATATTAAAAACAAGAAAGAAAGTCGGTCAAGCCCGACTATAGCATACTCTGTACCAACGAAATTCTACGCTCAGCATAAATTTTGATGCTGCAGTAGTAGCTGAAAGCAGCTCTGCTTCTGCGCTGCTGCTGCGAACAGTCTTTTGATCATAACTCGAAAACCGTTCATCCAATCTTCACCATTCCTTTGGCTGATCGATAATATCCTTATTACTAAATATATCTAGAAGGAACAACCCACCTATCTTTAAAACTGTAGGAGATATGACGTTTTTTCTAAATTGCGGGGGCGGCAGGGGGCGTGGCCAAAATTGAAAATAAACTTGATCTGCCTGCAGACATAAGAAGCATATGTCGCATACATGTCAAGCCTCTATCTTTTACCATCTTTGAGATCTGTGCGTTCATACGGACAGACAGACAGACGGACATGGCTATATCGACTCGGCTGTTGATGCTGATCAAGAATATATTGTAGCATATCTACCCTACCATTATCATAAATCAAAGGGTATAACAATCCGTTAATACATTGTGACACTTTGTCATAATAAATACAAATATACAAATGCCCAAAGTACATTAAAAGACCGCTTAGAATAACATAAACGTTCCAGCGCACAAGCAATACGATCCATCGCTTATACACAAGCCGATCGCGGCGCGTGGGAACGCTGAGCATGCACTTTGCAGCTCAAGTGGTCAAACCATACATAACATATGCATGCCTTCTGCATACATATGTATATACAAACTTACTTATACATATATATAAGCACATAGATATAAGCATTGCACGTTTCGGGTTAGCTGAATCCAACGTGAACAAATAAGATTGATTCTCAATAAAGAAATACAACGGAGCAGACGCTCCAGAATAAAACGGTCTTGGATATTCTTATTACTATTATTACAACTATTACTATTCCTATTATTACATGGCGACCGTGACAAAGTCACAGGCTGCAGTTGCGTGAAGTGAATAATGCCCAGTTCAAGGGGCAAATATGTAAAATTTAAAACAAACAACAAAACCACATATTAAAAATGCAAAACACACAACAGCAGCAGCGACACCGGAATAAACCCAATAATTAACCAGCATCAACAGTAGCAGCGACAACAGAAAACAAGAAAGAAAGTCGGTCAAGCCCGACTATAACATACTCTGTACCAAGAAAATCTGTCTTTTGATCATAACTCGAAAACCGTTCATCCGATCTTCTTCATTCCTTTGACGATAAGTTACCCTAATAACTAAATATGTTCAGAAGGAACAAGCCATCTATCTTCAAAACTGTGGGAGATATGACGTTTTTTCTAAATTGCGGGGGCGGCTGGGGGCGTGGCCAAAATTGAAAATAAACTTGATCTGCCTGCAGACATAAGAAGCATATGTCCCATACATGTCAAACCTCTATCTCTTACCATCTCTGAGATCTGTGCGTTCATACGGACAGACAGACGGACAGACGGACATGGCTATATCGACTCGGCTGTTGATGCTGATCAAGAATATATATACTTTATGGGGTCGGAGATGCTTCCTTCTGGATGTTACATACTTTTGCACAAACTTATAATACTCTATGTACCTACGGTACAGAGTATAATGAATAATTAACTAATTACTAATTACTAATTAACTAGACAACAACAGCAGCAGCGACAACGAAAAAAGGAACACACAAAATTGATGGCAGAGGAGCCCAACATCGAAACAGCTGTTCCTATTGAACAAAGGGATTTGCCGACGTTGCAAGAGGCCTTGCAGGCAAATCCAGCCGATGGACCACGCCCACTCACAATAGCTGAGTACCGGGCTCGACAGGAAAAAAAGGCGATCCGGAAACACAAAAGGAGTGGACAGAGAGTGAAACTTCTGCAGCAACGGCGACTGGTCAAGGAAATGATCCAGTTGGCCAAAAACGACTCAGACCGACAACGCTACACAGAGCGTCTTCAACAACTAGATGAGCAGCTTCGCATTGGTGCGAAACAACGCAAACGGGCTGCATAATTGCGAATGCCCCAATTTGCCTTAAAATTAAGTTCTAATCTCAAGCCGATGTGGGAAACCGCTGCTTGAAAAATACTAACCA
>JAWNNM010002227.1:0-18854 GCA_035044965.1 Lordiphosa andalusiaca
GTTTTTTTTTTATTTATTTCACAAAATTTTTGATTTGTACTGCTGCGCCTACTATTATTTAAGGGTGCATCCAACAACTTACTATAAATTTTGGGGTAAATTTAACTGCAGAGACCGGCACGTCGCTATCTACTGGCAGCGTTGCCATTTTAGCTATTTTTGTTTGTTAATCTTTCTTGTGGTTAAAGAATGCGGATGGTGGACAACTTTTTTTAATAGCGGTTGGTGGGAGCTATAGCCTATATATGCCGCCTACCGCTATTTTACAAATTTTCTGCCTTCTGCATTAGTAAAACTCGAGAAAGTTAAACAAAAAAAAATAGCTAAAGTGGCAACGCTGTCGTTGTCTACTGGGCAATCGACACACACACACATGATGGAGTTAGATGAAAATTGGGTAGAAGCGTTACACAACAAGCAGATGCAAGCACATGTTCTGCTGTCTCTTTCTATCACACAGACATTAATTGGCGGCTTCACCTTCTTAATTCCACTTTGTTTAAGTATTTGGCAACACATTATATTTGTGCAGAGCGTTTTCAGCAAAAAACGAGAGCGTAAGTTAAAGTCGGCCCTGCCCGACTTCGAAATACCCGTTACTAAAGGCAATTAGTGTTGCGGCTCAGATAAGTATGCAACTTTTTTTTAACTCTGCAATTTATTATGCGATCATTATGAAAATTGTGAGATTGTACATGTTGGCCACATGCACTATACTGCAAAATCTGAGCTCGATAGCTTACAAATTGAAGGAGATATTCAACATTTTTTATTGAGGGGGCGTGGCCAAAATTTGAAACAAACTTGATCTGCCTACAGACAATACTAGCATACATCTAAAAATTGGTTGCTCTAGCTCTTCTAGTCTCTGAGATCTAGGTGTTCATACAGACGGGCGGACGGACGGACGGACGGACGGACAGACGGACATGGCTATATCGACTCGGCTGTTGATGCTGATGAAGAATTTATATACTTTATGATATCGGAGATGCTTCCTTCTGCCTGTTACATACATTTCCACGACTTTAGTATACCCTTTTTACTCTACCAGTAACGGGTATAATGAATGAAGGAAATGGGTAATTTTTAAGTTAATTTTTACATTTCTTATTTTAAGTATCTAATAATATGCTAAACATATCAAAATAATAAAAACATATGCAAACAAATTTTTACTTGTACCGTGTAGTTTTTTATAAACTTCAAGTCTATTGCGCCACCATAGGATGTCATATTAAAAATTTTAAGAATCTTTCAATGATTGCTTGTTAAACTATGGGTAATCATTAAATAATAGGGGAAACACGAATTTTAAAAAAAATATTCTTCATTCCACCCTAATATAAGTAAACAAATTCCTTTGTTTTATTTATTGTTTATTAAGCACGTCTGTGCTCTTGAGCTCTTCATTTCAGACTCAACTATATGCTAATCTTAACCTATCCAGCAAAGCTCGGTAACTGCGGCAGCGACAGCATCGGTTTCTTCTAGGAACTTGCGTTGCAGATTTTCGGCTTGTTCCTAGAATCCTTAGCGACAGCGGTTAGGGCTAAGCTCTGCCGCGGCGCGGGCATTGTTGTGATTTTGGCGAGTTCTAAGAATCCTTCGTGGCAGCGGTAACGACTGTATTGGTAGTCCATTCCAGGAACTGAAGCTGTAACGGTATCGGCCAAGCCTCGACCTTGTTCCTGGAACTTTACGTGCAGCTGCGTTACTGCTTGAGCACTAGGCCTATTCTTAGAACTAGCAGTCAGCGTGATAACTTATACATATGTACTACTTCACAAAAAAGGGACAGCTTTATTTCCAAATGCAAGCAGTTAAACTAAAATATCTATAGATTTTAGGAGCATCCTCTCGTTTATCTTAAAATAAATGCTAACTATTAGATTTATTAGCTTCTGCAAACTGTATCTGCCGAATTAAGAGGACATGGCACCTTTATATCTTTTTTCCTTCTCCCTTCCATTTGCACAAGTTTGTGTCAGTCCGCGATTTGAATGCGCGGCATCATCATTGACATTGGCGTCGGTTTCCTCTGCCATTCTCTTCGACGCTTCAGTTTGAATGAGTTTGAAAAAACCAACAACAACCGGAAAGGCACTTGGGATAGTTGCCAATGTTCGATTTAAATGTGCAATGATCTATCCCTGGCACACTCAAAAAAAAAAACAAGTAAGGGCGCTGCAGTCGAGTTTCCCGACCACTAAATACCCTGTTTATTTGTTTTCATTTATTTGTTTTTTGTTAATTGTAACAAAATTATCATCCCAAATGTAGGCAACACTTTTTTCTAGTCCTGACCAACAACTGGGGGTGGGTGCTCTGATCAGCTCAACTGTTTCGCTTATAACTCCGGTGTTTTTTGTCCGATCTGATTGTACTTTTCAGAATAGATAGATATTGGGCCTAGCTTAATGTACAGCATAAGTCAGCATAAGTCTACCTTCATGCAAAAATTTGTGGCTCTATATCTTATAGTCTCTGAGATCGACGCGTTCATACAGACGGACATAGCTATATCGACTCGGCTGTTCACGCTGATCAAGAAAATATATACTTTATGGGGTCGGAGTCGGAAATGTTATTTCTCTCTGTTACATACATTCGCACAACATCATGATCCCCCTTTTCCCATTTTCCATGGGAACAGGGTATAAAAACAGCCAAAATCGCCCTAAAACTGGAGACAGAAGAGGTGAATATTGCCATACTGAGAAGCGTATAAACCCCTTATATATTATTTTTATGGGATATTTTCTTTCTGTTTGTTCACTACTAGTAATCATTATTTTAGTTATTAACTTTACCTTGCCTGGGTCTCGTCCTCGGGACCTCGGGGAAACTTCAACACGAAATACATCTTGTCGCACTCGACTACCAAGCTCGAGAGTGGGGACAGTAAATAACACAGTCGAATGCTAAGCAATCAGCTGCCTCTTTTATATTCCGAAAGCAGTGAATTCGAACTTGAGAATTACATGCGGTGTCTTTTAATATTTTTCTAAATTTTAGGGCGGTTTTCCAGACTATTTTTCTATGTTTTAGCGCGATTTTCTCAGCATGCCGAATATTAGTTGACCCTTTTATATTCCGCATGCACAGAATTCGTACTTGAGAATTACAAGGGGTGTCTCTTTAATATAATATTTTTCTATTCTTTAGGTCGATTTTCTCGACTTTTTTGTCTATATTTTAGGGCGAATTACGGCTTGTCTAAATTAAAGAAATAATCTAAATTTAAATTCATGGGCGAATTCGCCCTTAATTTAACAAAGTATTTAGGAAAAAATTTAGAAAAATTACCCTAAATTTAAGAAAAAATAAATCGAATTTGTAAATTTAAGAAATTATTTTCAAAAAATTCTTTTTTAGGGTAGTTTTTTTTAAGTTTAAGAAAAAACTGTCTAAAAACAAGAATGAAAAATTATTAAGGGTGCATTTCTAAAAACTAGAAAAAAAAATTTTTGATTCCACGTCCACACACACGGATGCCTCCTCTGCACCTAAACAAATTGATTCATAACTTAGTTATCTGCTGGAAAGTTGAAAGCTTAATTAAGTTTCTAGTAAATCAAATCAAATGAGCAGCTTACACCTGAAGCAGTTTTTCTTTCCACTTAATCCGCTCGTCTCGCCAAAGTGGCATTAAGACAAATTACAAGTAAGTAAAGTCTCACTTCGCATTGACGACGACTGAGGAGAATGCTGCTAACTGCAAAGCAGTTGCATTATTATTTGATTAGCGTTGCCTAGACTTACAGGTCGTTAAGAGAATGAGTTAGTGCGAGTTAAATTTCTTTAAGGGCTTTGCATACATTTTTAACTATTGCCTGCACTAAGATCCTGCAACATCAGAGATGCAGTATGTTACCGGTATTCTGAGCTTCACTCTTTTAAAGGCGATCATAATCAGTTTTCTGCAAGAACATAACATAACTCTGTATACTCTTTACCAAAGGTGCACAGAGTATATTGTTTTTGTGCAAAAGAATGTAACAGCCATAAGAAATCATCTCAGACCATATAAATTGTAAAGTATGTTTTCCAGCATGAAGAGTCGAAACGATACAGTCTTGTTCATCTGTAAGTATGTCAGTATGAACGCACAGATATCAGAGATGCTGGGAGTAAGAATCTCGGCAAGTAGAGGACATAAGATTATTGTACTTACAGTTAGAGCAAATTTATTTACAATTTTCGCAGCGCCCTTCCCGCCCCCGCAATTTAAAAGCAACGTAAATGTTCCCACAGAGTTGTAGACAGTTGGTTCATACCTTCTAGACAACTAATTGCAATGAAAAACAAACAAACCAAACCGAGTCAGCTGTTCACTCGTTCGTTTAGTCAAACAGTATGGTCCCACTGAAGCAGCGATGGGTATTTGTCGCTATCAGGCGAAACTACTGTTGAGAAAAGTAAATGAGTTAACCGCTCGTCATCTGGACGGTCGGCTAACCGGAACCTTTGAGAAATCGGGCCTAAATAGCCCTTCCTTATTTCGAACTGCTGGACGAGCACGAGACCTAGTGCATTTGCGTTCCGCTTACGGGTAGTCGAATGGCCATTACACTGGTACGGGCTACAGAAAACGCAGATGGTGTCCTAATAGTGCCCGAATGCTGGTACGGCTCATTCTGCACTAACAAATCAGAAATTCACATACGACTCTAAATGGCGAGAATCGAGACTTCAGGAGTCCATTTTTTCGTGGAAAATCGGATAAATCTTTAAAAATATCGGACTGATTACTATCTGCATCTCAGCCATCTCGTTAATGATTCATTAATAATGAAGCATATTCCTGGACTGTATATATTACTTTGAAGCCTTTGTTTTATATATTTAAATTGTCCAGATGTTTGTAACGAATAGAAAGATGTATTTCCGACCACAAACGTCTCCAAACTCCGTATTTACTAGTTTTTAATGCATCTTCATGATTCTGCCAAAATTGGTCGAAATCGTACATCTATATAGTATAACTGTCATACAAAAGTAGAGTCAGAAAAATAGTCTTATTGAGAAAGACTTGGTTGATTTCAGTGGATATGTCCTTAAAATAAGTTAAAAAAGTGCTGCAAGGGTACAAATTTCGGCCCAGCCGAAGTTAACTTTTCTCTATTTTTCTTCTTTAAAATTCAAATATTTCTAACCTAGTTGTTCATATTTACGTAAGACTTTAAAATTGAATTGAATATGTGATTGGTAGGGTATGTATGTGTCGGAGCAAGTTTAATTATTCGAATGGCGCGCTCAACTCTTGAGGTGAATGGACTAGTGATGGAAAAGGCAAGGTCCTTTAGAGATTGTGCAGCACTAAAAGAGTGGGACGTCAGAATGTGCTGACGTCAGTGTGGCTCAGTGTTAGGTTGAGAGAAAAAGACAACAATAAGGGTCGGAGTGGTTGTTGTAAAATAGAGAACCGTCAAGAGGGGCAGTTGGACTGAGAAATTGAAAGCCTCAACACGTACGCTGAGACTCGCTCCGCTTTTTAGTCAGAACGAGAAGACAATGGGAGACACAAATCCTGACCAGCCTCCCCGACATATGTACAGGGTTGCCCATATTCGACGGACCCATCTGGCAACGCCATAACTTTTGACAGAGATGTCAGATCGCTTAATGACATACCGCGTTTGAAGCGTCAGTCCAAGCAGATTTTTACCATGGAACAATACACGCCACGCGAGCGCTCTGAAATAGTTGAAATTTACATTCAACAGAACAAGTCAATTGTGAAAACAAAATTATCATGTCCGATGAAGCCCATTTCACATTGAATGGGACCGTAAATAAGCAAAATTGCCGTATTTACGCCACTGAAAATCCTCAGGAGATTCAAGAAGTGCCTCTTCATGACGAAAAAGTCACAGTTTGGTGCGGCGTTAGTGCGAAAACGGTCATTGGGCCGTTTTTCTTCCAAAATGAAAATGGCCATGCTGTTACCATCAACCAGGAGCGTTATCGCGACATGATGACCAATTTTGTGATGCCAATTATTCGCCGAAAGCGTATGAGGCAGTTCTGGTTTCAACAAGACGGCGCTCCACCGCACACAAGTCGCATAACAATCGATTTTCTGAAGAAATTGTTTCCGGGCCGTTTGATGTCGAAAAGTGGTGATTTGGACTGGCCACCGCGTTCGCCCGATTTGACGCCGCCTGACTTCTTCTTGTGGTGATATTTGAAGTCATGGCGATTTTCTTAATCCACTTATAAGAGGATCTGAACTTAATAATAACCTATTTAATAGGTCTATATTTGTTGCGGATCGCGAGATTTTTCTTGTGTGCTGTAGTCTAAATTTTTTTATATCTTTATTTTTAGCCTCTGCAGCTTCCTCAGAGAGCTCTCCAATCGAGACTAATGCTTTATTAATAACCTCAGAACCGTGTATTAATATTTTATGCACCGAAGCTGGCATGTAATACCATGGATAGGTTTCCACAAGTTCTCTTGCTGTCTCCAGCGCATACTCTCTAAATTTTTCAATATTTATTTTGTAGCCAGAATTTAAAGCCTGCAAAACAGTGGCGCATCTGTCAATTAAATTTTTATCTAGGCCTGTAATTTTTGCAGCTAGTCCAGAATTGTTAAAAAATTTACGAGCTGTGTTTCCATCATTTGATGTACCACTACCGCCAAACTTTGGCTTGTCTACAATAAGCCCCATTTTCTTGCGAAATTCGATTTGAAGCCTTCGTTTCCGTATCTGTATATCTTTTTTATGCGTTGGAGACCGGATTTGCCACGTCTTTATCTCCAAGCGATATGATATATGAAGGAAATATTCAAAAAATCTTATGTATGCATGTAAAGGGGATAAGCCAAATTCATACCGACATTCATGAACTTTTTTGTTAAGACAGTTATCAATATCATTCATTTCTGTCGGCTTCGCTTCGCATATATAACACTTCGTTGAAGACGTTCCACTCAAAGCAATGCAAACTTTACCGTCCACCATTGTCAGTTGAAGACTGTGCTCTATGCAGATTTTATTTGGATTACAAATTTCGGTGTGCCGCAAATTGCCTATTTTTTGTTTTATGTAAGTCTCCTCTGCTATTGACAACTGGGTAGTCTCCTTTTTAAATTGAAACCTTATTGGTCTACAGAAGCGGGTCGATGACGGCCTAGGGATTTTCCAAATAATTATCGGGCTTTTAGACTTAGTTATAAGTTGTAAGGGTACATAAGACGTGACAAATAAAGAATTATCCTCTAAATTATTATTGGCAAACTTCTGCTTATATTCACTATGTCCAGTGCTTCCGTCGAAACCCCATTTTCCAATTAAGGTCAGTGTGTTCACAGAATCATCTTTAATTTGATTGATAACATCCATCTGAAGATTTAGTATACGTGATGCTGTATGATCAAGTAAACTTTGTAGATCCACTTCAGCGATTGATTCGTTTACACTAATGTTACTTGGATAACTGTGTGTTTTTGCTTGCAGAACATTATCGTAACTGGGTAAATAATTGTATGCAATTCCGGAGTTAACAAAACGTCGAATCAACAAGTATTGGTTTTTTGTTAAATTGGCATATATAATAAGTGCAACAACTTGGTCAACATTTGCTTCAGGTAATGTTTGATTTGCCTCTTGGGAGGCATTTCTTAAAGCGTTTGCAGCAGACTCATCTATTTCAGCTATTTTGGCTATTCGTCGATACTTTGTTCTTTCAGCTTTCTTCGTCACTGTGAAAGACAGCCTCATCTCAAGCCAAGTCCTCAAGCCAAGTCAATTTGGTACGGTTACAGTTTTGCCATCGGACGTAAAATTTTTTGCAGACGGCAAAGGCACAATTCTGTAACTCCTCGGGATTCGCAATGTAATCGTCTTTTCCCAACTCCATCTGGATCGAATTAACGATATGACGGCCTCTTTCAACAACGGTGCCATTTAGAGCGCACCACTTTTCAAAAATTATTTTGTACGCTATCGAGCATTGTAAATAATTTCCTATTGCCAATTCGAAGAACCAAAATTAAATTAGTAATAATAAATAAGAACATAAACCAATTTGACATTCACTACACATATAACAATAACAAACACATAACAGATCACTTAACATGCAAAGTACAAACAACAAAAAACACAAATACCTGCTGCGTTCGGATCAAAATATATTGACGCTGGGCAGCTCCCGGCAGCTGATTCCTTTTGGACATTAATCTATTATTATTTAGCTATTAATAATAAAAGATTTGATCATCGGATGCGATCGGCGTAACTACTAAAAGCTTAAGGGAAAGTACAAACACGAAAACGAAACACACTCACAAAAGGTTAATTGGGATTATTTTTGTATTAGACGATATACCACGATAAACAAAGTGTTATGAAGTAAAAATCATAGTTAATACCTGATACAATAATATCCATATTTTGAAAATGTTGTTATAACTTGAATTTGTTAACTTGTTTACTCTTAATACTGGTGTCACTTTCATAGAATACACAACGCACAGAATTGCGTAGCGCGTTTTGTGAAATTTTGACTTCGGTTTTTTTATTTTTGTCATATGGGAGCGACCACTGTGTATTGATGGGAAAAGGGGGAACATGAAGTTGTGCGAATGTATCTAACAGGGAGAAGGAAACATTTCCGAACCCATAAAGTATATATATTCTTGATCAGCGTGAACAGCCGAGTCGATATAGCCATGCCCGTCTGTCCGTCCGTCTGTCTGTCTCTCTGTCTGTATGTATGAACGCGTCGATCTCAGAGACTAAAAGAGATAGAGCTACACATTTTTTTCTGCGTATGCCGTACGCAGATCAAGTTTGTTTCAGATTTCAAAAATTCCCCCCAGTCCCACTCTTATCACCAAAAAACCGTCACATCCTAGACCCAAGAAGCCGTCAGATCCACATTTTCAAGTTAGAGCCTCGTGGTATACATCAAGCTAGGCCCAATATCTGTCTAATCTGAAAAGTAAAATCAGATCGGACAAAAAACACCGGACCTATAAGCGTTATAATTTAGCTTTACGTTAGTTAGGTCTAAAGCCGCTGAAATTACTAAATAATGTGGCCTACTTTTAGGATGCGCCTTTAATATCAGTTACAAAAACCAACAACAAAAATTCAACAACAAATAAATGAAAACAAACGAACAGGGCATTTTGTAGTCGGGGCACTCGACTGCAGTGCCCTTACTTGTTATATTTGTTGCAACACCTCCAACTTTCCTTTTCTAAATTTGTGTTCTTTTTCGTGTCGTATGTTTTTTTAATTTTTCACATATGCAATACCTCGGGTCTCGATATATTCCGCCCTATTCTTGTTTCGTTTACTCATAACTCTCCGCTTTATGATATTTATTCTTTCTTTAATAAGACTTAAATCTACCTTGCCGCATTGAGCTTCTAGAGGTGTACACTTAATAGCAGTACGAAAGGTATTATTATTATATGTAATTGCTTTTACCATTTGTTCCGTAATCGGTATCTTTATACTCTGTACCGTAGGTACATAGATTATTATAAGTTTGTGCAAAAGTATGTAACAGCCAGAAGGAAGCATCTCCGACCCTATAAAGTATATATATTCTTGATCAGCAACAACAGCCGAGTCGATATAGCCATGTCCGTCTGTCCGTCTGTCCGTCCGTCCGTCTGTCTGTCCGTATGAACGCACAGATCTCAGAGATGGTAAGAGATAGAGGTTTGACATGTATGGGACATATGCTTCTAATGTCTGCAGGCAGATCAAGTTTATTTTCAATTTTGGCCACGCCCCCTGCCGCCCCCGCAATTAAGAACGTCATATCTCCTACAGTTTTAAAGATAGGTGGGTTGATATTGGTATATTTAGTAATAATATATTTAGTAATAAGGATTACTTATCGATCAGCCAAGGGAATGGTGAAGATTGGATGAACGGTTTTCGAGTTATGATCAAAAGACTGTTCGTACTGTACTACTGCAGCATCAAATTTTATGCTGAGTTTATAATTTCGTTGGTACAGAGTATGCTATAGTCGGGCTTGACCGACTGTCTTTCTTGTTATGTTTGGATTTATTTATTTATTAAAGTCTATCAGAAGCTTTTGCACTTTATTGTAATTGTGATCGGATATTTCAGTATAAATACCCACTTTTCCCACTTTAATTTGATTTCGAACGATATCTACAACATATCCCCGATCAATATCATTCTAATCCATAAATATTCTATTATTTCCAAACTGTTATTCGGTTTCTCGGAGTTTTTCATGCACAAGAACAATATGAGTTTTAAATCGGTTTACAACGGCTTCGAGTATACTAAAATGATTGTGCAAATCTTCTTCTTGAGAATGACAAGTTTGTGTATTGATGGAATTGTTATTTTCTTGAAAAGTACTCTTGATCTGTATCTGGTTATCGGTGAATCTGGAAGAGTCTCCAGCATTTATTTCGAAAGTGTCACTTTTTATTCGACTTAGGATATATAAAAGGCAAATGTAATTTTATAGCAGATTTTCTATCTTAAAGTTGTATTCTCCTAGATCGATAAGAAATCATTGAAGACGAGGACCTATATCTTTGCTGGAATACTTTACCATCAGCCACTTAAGTGGATACCTTAATATTGGAGGATTGGTCAGTAAGTCATATAATTGCTGAAAAGCAAGAATAAAACTGGGATCAGCAACGTTATCCGCTTGCTCTTGCTTAAGGATATTTTTGCGTAATCCTTGATAAACTTACGATCAATCTGAATCTGATAATTTAAGGTTCCGTATAATCGCAACCTTAAAAAATTTGGCTTAACTCCTGTGGTCGGAAGAACATGTCCTAAGAGCTGGGTTTCTCTTTGTAAATATTGAGACTAAATTGCAAAAATATGTTCATCTAAGGACGAGCTAAATACCAAGATATCGTCCTTATAGACTACTCGTATATTGTTAATGAAATTGCGAAGGATAGAGTTCATTAGCCTTTGGAGCATCGAAGGGTAATTTTTAAGCCCAAAGAGCATACGATGAAACTCGTAGTGGCCCTGAGGTGTAGAGAATGCGGTATTTGTCTGCCCTCTTCCTTAAGGAAAGAGCAAGCTTGTTGTGCTCATGACGATGGTTCTCGTTTCGCTCTGCAAACCTTGCTGATTTTGCGACAGTCGTTGCTGTAATTTTTGCATAATTTCCGCATTTTGGAATAGTTGTTGGTTTTGACTTTGAATTATGTGCTCCAAATTAGCGACTTTTGGTTTAAGTTCCATGACGATCAATTTTAAGTGCTGTTCTCTATTTTTGTCGAATCGGATTGCTTTTATTGCCATCGAGCTCTGATTTATTTTGTTCCCATGTGATTATTATTTGATTTCATATGGAACCATATAAAAAATTCAGTTTACAAAAAAAATATAGTTATTCTTTAGTATGGTTTTGCTTAAACTTTGGTTTAACGCTTCAATTGACTATTTTTATACCCGTTACTCGTAGAGTAAAATTATAATACTCTATGTACCTACTCCACAGAGTATACAAATTTCAAGTCCTCTGCACCCATAATATGAATAAAATTGGAAAATGCCGCAGAGCCTTCCAGTTATTTCGTCTCTTTATTGTTTACGTAGTCGCGGTTCTTTGCTTTCGCTCTGATTTATCGCATTTATCAAAAGTGAACTCACTTGATAAATGACAAAAGTTTTTGTTTTTTGTGCGTGTTTTTGTTGATGGTAATTAAAAATAGGTACAATTTACTCTGCCTGACACCGAATGTGCTGACAGTTGAGATTATTGACTGTGGGCGCGTGCGATTATATAAAACCTTCCGGGTGGGCGGGAGTAGCATGGTCGACTGTTGTTAAAAGTTTCAGGCTTAATGAAAGATTACTGCGCAAAATGCAAATAAATAATGAAAGATGGCTTATCGAAAGGTTGAAGCGTAAATTGCGAAAACAAACAAAAATTTAACCAAAGCGTGACTGGCAGCTTTAAAATGTCATATTGATAAACTGCTGCCAAAAAATCATTATTCTGATGATGCCGATGATGATCAAATGAATTAAAAACCATTTTAAAATTCCTTAAAAACAAACAAATCAAATTTAGATGCACTTTCATACAGTTATGGAAAGTGCAATGGTAACCAACATTGGTGGATGGCTTGCCGCCACTCAAATTGGGAACATCAAACTGCTCTTCAGATACACTTGCACCCAGAAAATTCTCAGTCTAACATCTGCTTCAGCTTTAACAAAATATCCACTTATGTGGGCTTATATTTACGGACCGGGTAGCAAATGAAGTCCACATTCACCAATGGTCACAGCCAATAACTACCACAACGGCAACAACAACAACCACCACCACCACTGCTCTCATAAGTGACCCATATCTAGCTCCTGCTGCAAATGGAGTTTGCCGATCCCACCATTAACGCAAGAATCAGACGGCATCCACACACAACAACGTGGACAACAAACTCCGGTGGCAGATTTCAAGTCCCTGCTACTTTTGGCAGTGCTGGGTCCATGCAAGCAACTGCGAACGTGACGAGATATTCCATAAGGGCCAACAATCAGAATTGCGGATCGTTCAGAGAGGAATATGAGCTCTCCTCGGGTCATCTTCCTATTCTTGCAAGGCGACGAGGGACTATTTGTGCTTTAAACCCTATGATCCAGCCATAGATCGCTCATTTAGGAGGACAGCGAATAGGATAAATAAAATCTTAGCTATAATCAGGAAGAAGACCACTGACAAGCTTCTTGGAGATGCCACTCCAAACGAAGATTCCAAGTACGCACTTTGGAGGCTCACCAAGAGGTATAAAAGTAACCTAAGTTTCTAGTTAGAAATAATGAAGGAACACGGGCTAAGCACCCAAAGGATCGATCTGAAGCTTTTGCCTGGAAGATAGGTTCCAGCCCTTTCACACTGCCTCGACCAACAGAGTCCAATTGCTACAGGAAAGACTGGAAGTCCCACTCCAAATGGAGTTACCCTACACCCACCAATTTAAAAGACGCCAAAGGAGGAGATGGACAACAGAACAACAATGCTGCCATATTGTTCTTGGTGCTTATCTTCAATGAGGCGCTACGCTACTTTACCAACTGAAAAATGCTTATATAGGATCGTTTTATAAGCCAGGGAATCCTCCAGACGAATTGGACTCCCATAGTCCAATAAGCCTACTCCCAGCCTTTGGCAAACTGCTGGAAAGATGCATCCTAAAGAGAATCTTGGAAATTCTGATGATTCCAAAGTTTCAGTTTGGCTTTCGTCTTAGACATGGCAAACCAGCGCAGTAACACAGAGAGGTCAATCTGACCAGGAAGGATTCCACTCCAAGGAGTACGTTATGACAGCGTACTTGGATATCAAACATACATTTGGCCGCGTCTGGCACGATGGCCATCTGGCTAAAATTAAGGAAGTGCCCAATCCTCAAATCTACTTAATGGTGTCTTAATATCTTCTCACTGACAGGACCTTCAGAGTGGTCAGGTACAGAAAAAGAGGGTTCGAGCAGGAGTACCTCAAGGCAGCGTGCTAGGCCCAACACTGTCTAGACTTTTCACCTCTGACATGGCCACAGCATGGAAGACCCGAAAGACCTTCTTATCGCCACTTTTGCAGACGATACTGCGATTATGGCAAGGTGAAGTGTGTATATTTGGCAACAGACGACTCCAAAAGACTGTTCGCTGCTGCAGCGTAGCATCAAAATTTATGCTGAGAGTTTAATTTGGTTGCAGGACCCGCCATGTATGACTTGACTGATCTATTCATTCTATAATTATTGGTTTTACTTAATAGGGCCGGAGACGCTTGCCTTGGGTCTGAGATTAAAAAAAAAAAACAATTTAATGCGACATCCCTCCAGATGTATTGGATACAACACCTCAGCATATAGTGCTAAAGGAATTTCAATTAGGATTCTCAAATTTCGCCTTTCCTCATTAAATATGCATATGTAAGTATTTAGGCGAGGACTAATAGGGGCCACGCCCGCCCACTCGCACGATAGCAGCAAAGCAATTACCAATGTTACGCCACTGATTCGCATGTGTGTGCGTGTAATCTATTATTCTGCTGAAAGTGGTAATTCCGGTCAGTAAATAACACGCACGCCGTCAATGCGAAGTTCCAGTTCCAATGCCAAAGGGGACGGCGAAGTCGTCGTCTGGTCGATTAGATTTTAAGCCACCAAAACACCAGACAACAGACAACGAACAAGAAACGTAAGCGCCAACCGTCTATAATTCCTGCCCAAAAGCCCATAAATCCATGGAGGGGCTGCTTACATATGCGCCATTTCACACCGTTGCCGTTACCGTTAGACACACGCACACACATTTACATACGTCTATAAGCCCCAACTATGGCCGGCTATCGATGAAAATGGCGTACGCCTTTCAGCGAAATTGCTTTCCGCCTCTCGTTTGATGAATATTAAATTTTCAGCTATATTTTCCTGCTCGGCAGGCAAAATATTAAACACCAATTTATTGCTTGATTAACTTTTGCCCAAGCGTAGTGGATTTTAAATATTTTTTAATTTCATTAAATTTGGATTTAATTAAAAAGACAAAAAATAATGCTTTATTGCGCGGCATGAGCAAAATTTGTTAATGGCTTAACAGGAGCACTATGAATATGCGGGAAAAGCTTTTTGGACACACAGCGATAATGCGCTGCTCGATATAAGCTGTAAGGTTTTGTTATAGGCTTTTCACACAGGGCACATCTTTGTGGATCGAACGGATTTGAAAAAGATGTAAAACACCAATTAACACATGTCCCATGCAACAACCATTGGCAATCCGTTGTTAAACTTCAACAAGAATAGAAAACGTGAAAAGGTGAAACAAATTACGTTCTGGATTGTGGTACGCTCGTACTTGAATTTATCCCGTTTTGAATTTAACATTTTAAGATTGTTTTGTACTGAAACTCTTGAAATAAGACTGAAACGAACTTAAATAAAAAATTTTTGTATCCGCTTGGCGTAGCGTTGGACGGTAGAACATGACGAGTTTGTTAAGCAGTGAAAGTTATTCACCTACAGTCGAAATTCTTCTTCAATGCTGGCTGACTGAGTGTATTATGGAAAGTATCTGCTCATTTTGAAGAGGTAAGTTAAATAATATGTTGAAGTGCAATGATTTGTTATTATGAACAACGACTTTTTTCGAGTTCTACCCAGTCGGACTTTGTAGAATGTGGTTCCCAGCAGAATGCCATTTTTCATACTTCTTCTTACGGGGAAAAAGTAGCTACCAATTTTTTTAAGTAAGTTAGAAGATGAAATATCGATATGAAATTGGCACTACATTATTTTTTTATGCGCTTAAAAGGCAAAAAAACCACCTCAACATGAAACCGTCCCTTCTCTAGGTTGTGATTTTGGTATGTGCAAAAAACGTTGTCAAGGAAGCATTATTTGACGGTATAACGACTTAACAAAATCTAATGAAACTTTTCACATCTAGGGACTACTTCTTTAGTGAAAAATAAGTATGAAAGATGTGCATATTTCATGGTGTCAGGTCCGACTGGGTATGTATACAAAGTAGTAGTTAAAGAAACAAGAAAGAAAGTCGGTCAAGCCCGACTATAACATACTCTGTACCAACGAAATTTTACGCTCAGCATAAATTTTGATGCTGCAGTAGAAGCTGAACGAAGCGCTGCTACTGCGCCGCAGCAGCAAACAGTCTTTTGATCATAACTGAACCGTTCATCCGCTCTTCTTCCTTTGTCGGATCGATAAGCTATCCTGAGTACTAAATATGTCTAGAAGCAACAGACCATCTATCTTTTAAACTATGGGAGATATGACATTTTTTCCAAATCACGGGGGCGGGAGGTGGCGTGGCCAAAATTTAAAATAAACTCGATCTGACTGCAGACTTAAGAAGCACAATTCTCATACATGTCAAACCTCTATTTCTTGCCATCTCTGCGTTCATACGGACAGACAGACGGGCAGACAGACAGAC
This sequence comes from Lordiphosa andalusiaca, assembly GCA_035044965.1. NCBI lineage: Eukaryota > Metazoa > Arthropoda > Insecta > Diptera > Drosophilidae > Lordiphosa > Lordiphosa andalusiaca. Next base: position 15,962 of record JAWNNM010002227.1, read on the forward strand.
GGACATGGCTATATCGATTCGGCTGTTAATGCCGATCAAGAATATATATACTTTATGGGGTCGGAGATGCTTCCTTCTGGCTGTTACATACTTTTGCCCAAACTTATAATACTCTATATGCCTGCGGTATAAAGTATAAAAAGAGAGTATATGGAGTTAGTTTCGCTGTATTTTTTAAAAAATCGAAGAAAAAAATAAAAATTTGGCGGTTGGCAATCTTAATCATTTAATTTGTTCCAAGTAGATTTGTTTACATCAATTTTTGAATATGATATCTCTCAAATGGCCGCCTCTGGCGTTGATGGCGTATTGTGCCCTTTTTGCAGCATTTTCCATCGTTTTCGCCAACATTTCGGCCGGAATAGCGGCTATTTCTTCACGAATGTTGTCCTTGAGCTCTTCTACGGTCCTTGGCTTGATAACGTAAACCTTTGACTTCAAATATCCCCACAAGAAGAAGTCAGGCGGCGTCAAATCGGGCGAACGCGGTGGCCAGTCCAAATCACCACTTTTCGACATCAAACGGCCCGGAAACAATTTCTTCAGAAAATCGATTGTTATGCGACTTGTGTGCGGTGGAGCGCCGTCTTGTTGAAACCAGAACTGCCTCATACGCTTTCGACGAATAATTGGCATCACAAAATTGGTCATCATGTCGCGATAACGCTCCTGGTTGATGGTAACAACATGGCCATTTTCATTTTGGAAGAAAAACGGCCCAATGACCGTTTTCGCACTAACGCCGCACCAAACTGTGACTTTCGTCATGAAGAGGCACTTCTTAAATCTCCTGAGGATTTTCAGTGGCGTAAATACGGCAATTTTGCTTATTTACGGTCCCATTCAATGTGAAATGGGCTTCATCGGACATGATAATTTTGTTCCAAAATTGCTCGTCATCTTCGGCCATTTCGATGACTCTTTGGGCCCATTCCAATCGACGAGGCTTGTCCGCAGGCAACAATCTTTGCGTCAATTGAATTTTGTACGGGAACAAATGCAAATAAACGCGAATAATCCGTTATAAAGTGGACCGAGCCATGCCCTACTGCTGAGAACGGCGTTTTTGGGATGTTCTTGGGGACCTCTCAACACTGGCTCGTACGGCAGCGATATTCTCGGCCGATCGCCTTGGTCGACTTTTATTTGGCCTCTTCGGATTAGAAAGAGCCTCACCAGTCGAAAATTTTTCGTATAAACGCTTAATGGTGTTCTTAGAAGGCGCACTTTTCACATTTTTTAATTTTTTAAAAGCACGTTGAGTTTTCACAATTGACTTGTTCTGTTGAATGTAAATTTCAACTATTTCAGAGCGCTCGCGTGGTATTGTTCCATGGTAAAAATCTGCTTGGACTGACGCTTCAAACGCGGTATGTCATTAAGCGATTTGACATCTCTATCAAAAGTTATGGCGTTGCCAGATGGGTCCGTCGAATATGGGCAACCCTGTACAACCTAAATCTATTATGATACGTTTTTTCATGCGGGTACTCCAAGTTGATGATTTTTGAGGATGAAAAATCTACAAATAATTACGGTCCCGGTTCAAGAGACATATTGGGATATGGCAATCATATAGAACAAATATAAAACTTAAAACAAATATAATAATGTGTTAAAACCAAAATGAATAAAAATAAATAAGATGGCAGGGCTTAAAGTAAAGAACTGGTTTTAAAAAGTAGCTTAAAAGGCTTAAAATATTATAATGGAAATAGTTTTAAAGAAATGGAAGCGCAAATCAAATTAAAATTCAGTCATGGCCGGTCAGAGATTTTCTCTCTTTCGCAAAATACGGCGGTCAGAATGAGGAGAAGAAAGAGCGGTTGAAAATTGGGAAATATCAATGAGAAGAAAAACCAAAGAAAAATGTGGTCTTCAGTTAAATTCCTTTTAAATTGCGCCCTGCGTTTTATCACTCTACTGACTTCACTGCACATGCAAATATACTTTTATTTCACGCTGGAGGGAATGAGAGTCTTTGGCAAGCACTTGATTTGAAATACCTTGCGTTCTGCTGCCGCTTCAAAAGAAAGTTCTTTACAGCCTATGTTAGAAAGTCGGCATTTTCAGATGTAAATATCTCTCACTTATCTGAGTGAAAGATACTCGCTTTCCCATGAATTTCTCATACACAATCGAACCATATAGGGAGCTTTCGGCTGAGGGATATTTGGCCTACTTCAAGGCTTGACTGTCTGACCGAGTGTATTACAACTGAACACAGTAAACAGAGCAGTAATAGAAGCGGAACAAAAGCAAAAGCATTGTAACAATTGGGGATCCACGGAGCAAATGAGAACTGATTGCACTAAGTGTTTCAAGTGCAACGGCATGGGACATAAGCCACGAAATTGTACAAAGAATAATTGTATTATCCAACCAAGTTAATGACATAAAGGAAAAGGAGCTTTAAATAATCAAAACGTATCGTGTTTGATTGACACTGGAGCAGACGTTTCCCTTATGCGAATGAATATGTATCAGCAGAAGTTTGGTAAATATTTACTGCAAAAAAGTTTTACTAAATTACATGGACTTGGAAACGTAGCGACTACTGCTCTAGGTACATGGTAGGCAGAAGTGGAAGTGGATGGACTTCGAACCCGACATAAATTTCTTGTGGTCCCACATAACTTCTTTTCGATTTTATAAAGTCGTATATCGTCACTGTGAAAAATGGGAAGTGTACTTTTGCGGAGGGAAGTAACAAAGTTAAACAACTCGACTGCAATGTTAACAACGTGGTGAGTGAAAATCTGAAAAACAAAGCACCGAAATACAAAGCAGCAGAAAACAGCTAGTTGACGACTATAAACCACCCAAAATGCGGCTTAGTTGTGCTGTAGGAATGACAACTATCCCTAATGGTAGAAGAATTCCTTTCAAAGAA
>JAWNNM010002230.1:0-98262 GCA_035044965.1 Lordiphosa andalusiaca
GAATTCAGGAAAAAGTTCGAGGACATTGATGACGAGAAATTTGAAATGATCAATTCTCGATGCCAAGGTGAACAAGAATCATTCGAAGATTTCCAGTTTGCAGTTGAGAAACTTACTGATCGATTGCGTAAAGATATATCAGAACGCTTTCTTGTCCGCTTATTAACACATAATTGCAAAAATTCTTTGCGTTATGAGCTTATGCATCTGGGTATCACTACATTAGCAAGACTTCGTGAAGAAATCCGTACACATGAGCAATTTTACAAGCAAGCGCGACCACAAGTTTCCAAAGGGAAATTTGAGCCACGCTCTCGTATAGCTGAACTTGAAAATGAACCCAGTGAACACCGGGCCGAGGATGTTTCCGCTATACAACGCAAGCCTTTAGTGTGTTGGAATTGTGATAAGCCAGGTCATCGATTCGATGACTGCTTAGACCAACGTACCGTTTTCTGTTACGGCTGCGGAGCCAAGAACACATTTAAGCCGAAATGTCTAGTCTGCAACCCTTCGGAAAACCGGGTTCGGGATGCGCATCCGAAACAATAAAGCTAGATTGTGGTTGTCAGACTGAGGCTAGCCAGCTCCCAGATCTGAACCAACAACCAGCACTCCACTCAACTCAATCTGGCAAGAGTGCAAGCCAATTTTTACTCTTTCATGTAAGACTGGCCAAGTACACAGCCGCACGAGAACGCATTTTCGGTGATGTGAACAGCATCAACTTCAATATCAAGCCCAAACGATCAACATTGCGGCTCAGAACTTTTTGGAAAAAGGTTAATTCTACTCGGAAAAGACTAGTTTCTGCCCTATTCCTGAACTCAGACAATCGGCTCTATACAGAACTAACTCTAGAAAATAAAAAATATATTGCTCTTCTAGATTCCGGTGCAACAATCAGTTGCGTAGGCAATCAAGCCGCGGCGGAACTCCTCCAAAGTCCAAAGCTTAAAAGGTGATCTGGCTTTATCAAAACCGCAAACAACTCGGAGTGCTCTGTAGTAGGAAAACTTTTATCTGAAATTACGTATCGTGGCCTGACAAAACCAATTGAATTTTTTGTAATTCCTGGTCTTAAACAAGACGGTTATTTAGGCATGGACTTTTGGCAATCATTTGGCCTAGTAAGTCAGATTATGAAACCGGTTGGACGAGTATCTGCACTCGATACCGGCAGTGACTATAATATCGAAGCTCCAAATATGCGGGTCTTGAGCCCTGCAGAAAAATTTAGTCTTGATCGCGTGATTGCTAAGTTTCCCTCATATGAGAAAGAAGGATTAGGCCGCACACACGTGACAGAACATAGCATAGATGTAGGCGATGCCATTCCGGTCAAGCAGCGACATTGGCCTATTTCACCTGCCGTAGAAAAACAAATGTTCGAAGAAGTCATGCTGGCCATGGACATAATCGAAGAATCTAAGAGTCCTTGGAGCAGCAATTGCGTCTTAGTTCGACGCGGAGAGAAAAAGCGGTTGTGTCTCGATTCGCGAGTCGTTAACAAGTATACGCGCAAGGACGCATACCCATTGCCTCATATCGATGGCATTTTAAGTCGATTACCTCCGACTCGATATATTACGGGGCTCGACATGAAACATGCATTTTGGCAGATTCCGTTCGTCTATTTAGACGATCTCCTCATTCTCTCGGACGACTTTGAGTCCCACATGAATCTCTTACATAAGATCGCTGGATATCTTCGCAAGGCGAACTTGACGAAAAATATCGCTAAATCGAAGTTCTGCATGCGCGAGATTAAGTATTTCGGGTTCATCATTGGAGATGGTCAACTCAAAACTGATCCCGGCAAAATACACGCCATCAATGACTTCCCTGTCCCCACTTCCGTAAAGCAGCTTAGAAGATTTTTAGGTCTCGCAGGATGGTACAGGAGGTTCGTTGAAAATTACGCGTCAATCAGCTTTCCCCTTACTGAACTTCTCAAAAAGAACAAAAGTCTTATCTGGAATGAAGCAGCAGATCGTGCTTTTACAGAACTTAAGGCAAAACTGATATCAGCTCCTATCCTAAACACCCCAAATTTCTTTAAGCCCTTCATTTTATTGTGCGACGCTGTGTCTTGGCGCAAAATAATGAGGATGAAGAAGAGATGCCGATCGCATACATGTCGGAAAAGCTTACTAAAGCCCAGCGACATTATACGGTCACTGAACTCGAATGTTTGGCAGTAATAAGAGGCATCCATAAATTTCGATGTTATGTTGAAGGCCAAGAATTTCAGGTGATAACTGATCACGCATCCCTGAAATGGTTAATGGACCAAAAGGACCTAACGGTCGATTTGCGATGGGCAATCAGTCTTCAGGGATTTGTTTTCAAAATAGATCAAATAGATCAAAAATTATACATGGATTTGTTAGGGCCAGTGGAAATATAGGTCTTCTTATTATGGTCGACCACAACACAAAATTTCATTTTCTGCATCCCCTTAAAAAATTTACATCACCCAAAATATGTGACTACTTGGAGAACTATTTGTTTTATATGTTCGGAGTTCCAGAGGTAGTTCTCACAGACAATGCTTCTCAGTTTCGTTCTGGCTATTTTGAGGCATTTTTCACTCGCTTTGGCGTATCTCACACATGTACTGCGATTTACTCTCCACAAGCAAACGCCAGTGAACGACTCAACAGATCCGTGTTGGCAGCTATCCGTGCTTACATTGAATCTGATCATTCTAATTGGGATAAACACCTAAATGAAATTAGTGGGGCTCTTCGAGCTTGCGTACATCGCAGCAACGGATTCTCTCCTTATTTTCTGACATTTGGTCAGAATATGATTTTAAATGGGCGAGACTACGATCTGTTGCGTAAGCTCAATCTCCTGACCGATGACACCCCCCTAAAACAACCTGATGGTCTGCAGATTGCCCGAAGCAAAGCAAAAGATACAATATCGGCAACCCATAATGCCAACGCTCGTGCCTACAATCTGCGAAGTCGAACCATTCAGCTAAAGGTGGGCAACTCAGCTTATGCACGAAATTTTGCTCAAAGCGACGCCGGAAAGAAGTTTAGTGTCAAGCTTGCACCAGTGTTTCTAAAAGCTATGGTGAAGCGCAAACTTAGTCCAACATACTATGAGTTAATAAATGAATCTGGAAAATCGTTAGGTATCTACCATCTTAAAGACATACAAGTCGAAAAATGAATTAAATTTATTTGTGGTTAATTTTGGTTTGAAACTCGTCTTCTTCAGCGAATGATTTCTCGAGTAAGACTCTTTCAATATTCCCTGTGGTGTAGAGTCCAGCTTCAAACGGCATAGGGCGAGTACTTTTTAGTTGCACTGAAGGTTCAGCATAGGCTTAGACTCTTATAACAAAGCAGCTCGCTGTAAGAGGCCGCTGATATAAATGTTAAATTGGTGGAAGAGAAACGACCCAAAATAGAACAGTTTGGCGGTCACCTTGGATAATCCCAAGAACATCATACGACTAAGCCGTTTCTTATCTTTCGGCACCCACGCTTGGTTCGAAGCTTCGGTTTATTTGGCAAACTCGGCATGCGGAGCAGCATAGGCTGCCAGCGGCTTAGTTTCGTGACACTTGATCATTGAGCGAGCGTCTTTAGTGCAGTGCACACGCCTAATAGCGTTGGAAAAATATAATTATTATTGTCTCTAAAGCGGCCATGAGCCAGTTATGTAAGAAGACCACGCGGTAACCAAAAGTTGGATTCAACTAGAAATTGATCCGTGAATTAAACCCCAAACTGGTTCGAGCCTCCCTCAACACGCTGTGATATTCGAAAAGCTCTTCAGGAAAACTGTGAAAGTGTGAACCTTTATTTTCATTTTGGCCAGGTACGAAAGAAGTGAAGTGGTTCGGCAGAAATCTTATTTTTCTAATTTTTCTTAGTGCCTAGTGCCAGTGCCTCCTTATGCAAGGCTTAATGATTGTGCCTTGCAATTGACATGCCATTGTTGGAGCGATTTGGAAGCCCGCTTGGAGTCTCTACTTTTATTGGAAATTGAACCGGAATGGATCAGCACGACGGGAAGATAAGCTACCCTAGGATCCGGAATTGCCCTCATATGACGAGCTGCTTGTTTCCCATTAGTGTGTTAGGCCTTGAATACCACTAGGTGAAAGTTTCCCTTTGAGACAAACTGTGGCCAGAAGATTGAACCCCGTCTCGAATGAGTCGACCAAGACCCAAAGAGGTCCAAATTGGAGAATTGCTTCTCTGAAATGGGCGAGCCACAAGGATTTTGAATTTACATAATTTGAAACGACTTAAGGGGTACCCTAGAGGGGTTCCTAAATTCCTTTAACATCTTTTTGTTTTGTTGATTAATTTTGCTCTAGTTAAACTATCTATTTAAAATATTTTGATGAATAATTGCAAGTGGAAACCTTAAAGTAGCTTAAGGCAGCCAAGTATGTATGTCCATACACCAGGTCATATTATTCTTCACCCCTTCTTTTGCCAGCAAGTCATCATTGAGCTCAACGACGGCAGTGCCTGGTAAGTTTACAATATAAAAATAATTTGGAGTATATAACATACAAACATTGGTTGCCCAAACATTGAAAACTTGCTTTTGACCCCCTTACCTTAGGAATATATCTATTTTATTTTATAGTTAATTTTTTTGTTAAACAAAATCAAAGTAGAGATTGAAAAGAAAAAAAAATGAATTGAATAGATATGAATTCTTGATATGAAATTAGAAGCTAAGAATAAAACTATGTACTGCAATTGTTACGAAATGAAAGTTTAAGGTCTTCTTAATGGATCCGTCGCCGAACCAAGTGCCAATGCCAACTCCAACTTGAATACAAGCTTGAAGTAGCAGTAGCGACAACCCCAAACTAACGTCTGTAGGTGTTGTCATGGTAGGGAGGGTAGAGATAGGGGTAACATTCCAGCTAATACCCCAGGCCCAATCTATCTTGATTTAGTTCATTTGTCAGCCCGAGTCTTCGATTTTAGTAAAAGCTATGTTATTATTTTCAGGTCATTTCGATTCATCTTCTAGTAGAGTAATATATATATTGACAGTGCACTTAATATTGTCTTGGTGTGTCCGCTATGGTAGGATGAGGAAGAACCCCACCCCATAAGACGAGCTGAGCAGGAGCAGAGCTATAAGTGCACACTCCAAGTCCTCCATAGCCAGGTCGAATGCGCGGAAGCGAGCAGATCGTAAGGTCAGCAGTTCGTTCGACTAGCGAAACAAATATTACCCGCACGCCACAGATGTCAGAATGTAACAATTTGTATTTAATTTATAATTTTGGGTAGTTATTACTTATTTGATTAATAACTAAACTAATTGCAGCAGGAGAAGACCCCCAATGTCAATGCGTGTGGTCTGATGACGCCACAAATTACTCTTCCATTTCGTTTCTAATCGGATTAAAAGTAGCAATTTTTTAATAATTGTTAGTTAAATGTAGGTTTATAGATTCACAAAGCCCACGTATGTCCATACACTGCGGGATGAATCAAGGCACCTGTTTTCCATGAGTACGCTGAAATATATGGACATGGAAGCACTCAAGACTCTCGCTAACTGTGAATATTCTGCGTCGATCATCATAATTTCCAATTGATCGTCAGTTGATTTGCTGTAGGGTACCAAGCAGTCACATACATTTGAGCAATATACTTTTATTCAAAGTTGAAGTTCATATTGGAACACAATGACTAATCCCGGTAATCAAATCCTATCCGTAGACATGAAAAACCCCAACTTATTAGCCTTTTATCTTCAAAGAACCACTATATCTAGAAATACATACCACGTAAAAGTAATAACTAAACCATAAAGTAAAAGCCTTAGCAAAGCATCATTGGAATGCTATCTTCAACTAGTCGAATCCCATTTCCAACAGCTGTTTATACTTAAAGTCAAATTGAATTGCTTAACAGATCAGATACAGAAAGGAATGATCTTGATGATCTACTTGTAGCCACAAAATCGAAAACTAAAGAGCCCAAATCACGTTCACGGAGATAGCTAGGAAGCTATTTTGGAAATAGTACTGAAAACACATCAACAACATACCATTACCAAAAACAATATTATCACTAAGATGCCGAACAGCCATACAACGGTTTTGCAGTATGCAGCTAGTTTTTTGGTGAGACGAAAATTGCGCCCTCTCCGCTTTCACAAAGTTGTGAGCGTAAAAATCTAAAAATAGAATTCGCTTGCTCCCAGTGGCGCTGGGCTGAATGTAGTCTGTCGAAATAATACATTACGTACGAGCCACAATGTAATGCATTACCAATGAGATTTTTTTTCAGCGCATTTGTAACGGGTAAAATAAAAACGAATTCTCGCACAAAAGCACCGACCTGTTGTTATCTTCGTTTTTGTACGCCCCTTCCCCTCTACTCATGAAACGATTTTCGTCATTCGTTTTTTGCACTTTTCGTTTTGTGTGTGGCACGCGTTCTTTTCGTTCGGTTTTTTTGTCTATGCTTATTCCTTTTGTGTGTACAGTGTTGATGTAAATAAATACTAATGCATAATTGCATCTGTGTGATGTTTTTCGTATTCGATACACACGCGGCGCGCGTCACTTTTGTGCAATTCTTGTGTTGTGTGGACGTTAATTGTGGCCTAAATGGAAAAGAACCATTAAAACAGGTTAAAGCGTTGAACGATGCTCTGTCTGGTATGAATAAATCATATTAATTTGATTTTCAATGACAACAAATTAATAATTTTTAATTAACAGATGTTATTAAGACCGAACGCTGGACCAACAAGAGCTACATCGCTATCATAAGGAACTGTTTTCGCGTTCAAAAAGGGCGGCTGGCGAAACAAAAAATTTTGTTTTTTCGCTTATATTATTAAATTATAATTAAAAGTTAAAAAACAATGTTATTTTTTGGGTTTTATTTTGATTAATTAAATTTTAAAATGAAAATTTAAATAAAAAACAACTACATTACTGGAGCGTTTATTTATTTAATTTTGTAATCCATTATTTATGTAATTACTCTACAAGGAAGTAATCCATATTATATAGCAGCAAAATGCGTTGCAGGTATATTAAGTTGTAATGTAAGCACATTACCAACCCATAATCGATTTTGAAATTGCATTTTATTCAGGCTCGAGAATTTCTGCATTACAATATGGTAAAAGAATACGCTTGTGTAATGGGGACCCGAAATACACTTCGGCACCTCATTACTTTCTGCATTACAAAATTCAATAAACTCATGTACCGTGCGGAAAATTTGGCCAGAAAGTAAGAAAGTAAGGCAGGTTGTATTGGGCTTTTGAATGCATACAGGCGAGAGGTCATGCATTAATAATGGACGTAATAATGAGCATTTGCGCCACTGGGCTTGTGTGGGTAAACACAACCCACACGACCAAAAGTCGCTAATCTTTCGTTAATGATGCTTGTGTCGCTCTGTTTGTGGCAGGCGAACATTCCCGTGCATTATTCCCGGATTTTTGGAGAAAACTTAAATAAACTATGTATTGTACAACATGAGAAAAAATCATTACTATCAAAAGCCGCAAGTGGCGCATTTAGTATTATTTTTTTCATTTCTTCATAATAAATGATTTAAACTACGCGCGCTCACTCAAATCGACAGCCGAAGCCCGCCATAACCATCCCTATCGATAATGCACCATCTGACCACTGGCCGCTCGATCACCAACAGCTGACGATAGGCGGCTTATCGATTGCCGACAGCTGGCTATAAAAAGAGCGCCTGGTCGGCCTGACACCTCACTTAGTGCGCGACATCGGTCGAGAAGCAGACCGAACAGAACAGATCTACATGAAATTCTCAAAGCAATTTTGAAATTTTTGATTTCTTATTAAGATTAGTGCGCAATTTTGATGAAAATTCTTTCTTTTAACGAAAATATACCAACACAAATCTGTTGCTGAAAAGCGCAAAGAGCATGCAGAATGCGTGAAAAAAATAGAGAAGAGCAAAAAAACATACATCCCTCGACTTCTATCTGAAGTTGCAATCACCAGCGGATGATTCTCCACAGGAAAGTATACTACTGCCTGAAAACAATGACATACCACCAGACAAGTTAATGGCAGCAAATCCATCATCCGGAGCAACAGAAGCTCTGGAAGATGATTTATGTGAAGTGAACGATCATGAACAGATCCGAAATTCTCCGAAATCCGAAGAGCAAAAAAAACAGACATCCCTCGACTTCTTTCTGAAGTTGCAATCACCAGCGGATGATTCTCCACAGCAAAGTATACTACTGCCTGAACACAATGACAAACCACCAGACAAGTTAATGGCTGCAAATCCATCATCCGGAGCAACAGAAGCTCTGGAAGATGATTTATGTGAAATGAACGATCATGAAAAGCCGAAATTCTCCAGAAAAAACAATGAAGAACATGACTTGGAAGCCCTTAAATCGATTCCGGAAGTTGAAGTACAATCTAATCGAGCAGAGCAACTGAACAATTTTGATACTGGCACACTGAAAGATACGATTTTGAATCCACAACTGACTGAAGATGCAATTCGTCGTGGCCATCAGAAAATGCCAACAATATTTCCTCGAGATCGATTGAGTGAGCCCTTCCCGATTTCATGGCTTTTCAAAAATTTACCTAACATAGAAAAAGTTGAACGTAATTGGTTAGTCTGGGCTTTAAGGGGAGATAGTATTCTCATCGGAAATCCGAACAACGGGAACTTTTTGGGAGTTTTGGAGATGATTAGTCATTACGATCCCGTGTTACGTGATCATTTGCAGAAGGTCAAAGATACCCAACAAAGTCATCTTCGATTGCAAGTCCACTATCTGTCTCCTGATATCCAAATTGAATTTATAGAACTGTGTGCTCTACATGTAGAGGCAGAAATTTTGAAAGAAAGAGAAGATGCAAAATATTATGCTTTGATTCTTGACTCAACGCCTGATTCTTCGCATGTGGAACAAACAACTTTTGTGCTGCGCTTTCTTCGTTTTGATAAAAAAGAAAAGACGTTTACAATCAAAGAAAGATTCCTGACCTTTGCTGATTGTAATAAAAAACTGGAGAAGATATTGCGAGCTTGATCCGAGAAACGCTGGGCAAATATTATATTCCATTGACCGACTGCCGGGGACAAGGATATGACAACGCAAGAAACATGAGTGGTCAGTACAAAGGGGCTCAAAGCATCATTTGTGACAAAAATCCATACGCTGTCTATTCACCGTGCGGAGCTCACAGCCTGAACCTTTGTGGTGTCGATTCCGCTGAATGTTGTCGCAAAGCTATAACATTTTTCGGAGTCATTCAGAAATGTTATAACATATTCAGTGGAAGCCCTCAACGATGGAAACTCCTTCAAAAGAAAATTCCCTCTTCCCTTCACAATTCGTCCGGTACGCGATGGTCTGCAAGAGTTGACGCTGTTAAACCATTCGCGAAACATCTTTCTGGAATACAAGATGCACTTGACGAACTGAAGGAACTCAATTTGACAGCGGAGACTCTCCGGGACATCAACGGTATTCAAAAACACATGAATTCGTTCGAATGTATCTTGATGTCGTCGATTTGGTGCAAAATTGTAAGTGCTATCAATGAGAGAAACGTCGTCCTTCAAGCAAGAGAAACTACAATAGACGTTGAAATTGACAATCAGAATGCTCTTCTTTCAGATTTGCAGTTTATACGAAATCGATGGGGTCTCATTCTGAGTGAATGTAAACTTGTCGCAAGAGGATGCAAAATTCCTGAATCTGTGCCAACCATTCGCAACAGAAAACGTGCAAAAGTATTTTTGAATGATGAAGACGCAAGTCCAGAAGTCGACATCATTTCTGAAGAAGAAAAATTTAAGACCAGCACTTTCCTCTGCATCATCGATTCGGTAATTGCAGGAATGACGAAAAGATTCAAAGCAGTAAAATATTTGAGTTATTTTCTTTTTTATGGAAATTCACCACGTTGGATGAAGATACTCTCCAGACGTCTGCCGGAGAATTTACGAAGAAGTACGAAGCTGATGTTTCCGAGGAGTTGAAAGATGAAATCGTCCTCCTCAAACATATATTTGTAGATAATTCTGAAAAGAACCTTTCTCCATTTGGATTGCTCAACGCACAGCACTCAAGAAACCTTCAGAATCTTTTTTCAAATGTCAGTGTCGCTAGTGGAGAACGCTCTTTCAGTGTTTTATCGCGAGTCAAAAACTTCCACAAATCTTGTTCTAAACAAAAAACAATTCGTCTGGCGATGTTAAGTTTGGAGTCCGAGTTAGCAAGGCAGTTGGATTTCAGCGTAATAATCGAATCCTTTGTCTTTGCGAAAGCGCGAAAAACGAATTTCATTGGAGAACAACTAACCGCGATATAGACGAAAACTTGAAAATTAATCCTTTTTCCATGCCTTTGTATTAAAACAGAATACCTATTGCTCATTTGTATATATACATTATACATGTATTTAACCATTAACAAAACTCAACATGATTTTAGTTATGTTGAAAAATATTTCTTATTAAATGGGGGCCTGCGATTTTTTTCACCCCGGGCCCGTAATTCCTCTCTACGGGCCTGTTTGCCTCACATAAATAATGCCGATTTTTCCATTTGTGCGGCATGTTGTTAACACTAAAACAAATAACACATAGACAAAATCCTTTTAGACAACACAATCTTGTACAATTGAGTCACATAAATAAATAACGTTTTACCGATTAATAATTGACGATTGGCCGTTTTCTTTGACAAAATTAAAAGTCGTCGTCTTAAATGCAGTCGCTTCGAATACACACTAAAATGCAAAGTCGAAGTCCAAAAAGCGAAGGCGTCGCGGCGTCACTTTTTGGTCACTTTCTACCTGCTGCAGAGAAAAGCACAGAAAAAGGAAACAGACAAAAATTATCGCCAAAGCTAGATGAAAAACGAATGTTAACGAATATTATTTTTCGCGGCGAACCTTAGCTTGTGTGTCGGGTGGGAATGAATAAGCAAGTGCGTATGTGTGAGTACTTGTGGGATAAGACGATTTCAATTATTATATTAAATTCATTAACTGAAGGGTTTCTCCAGTTACCACCTTTTGCACGAGCGCACGCAAATATATTACCAAGGGGATCCTGGTTAACTCGACTAGTTAAAAAGAAAAGGTGGTCCGTGTGGTCTTTAAATATATCTTTGACAAGTCGAAACATAGCCTCAGTTGTTTGGAGCAAGCCATCAAGACAATATATTTTATTTCGTTGGTATTTAATGTTCCTTACGTATTCCTGCATTTCCTTCAGTTTATTCCAAACAATATTGTTAATTTAAAGTGCGCATTTCATGGGCCTTTTGTCAGTTAGTACTCTGCTATTCATGCAATCAAACTAATCATTAACTTTTTGGACAAATGCAGCAGTAGAGGCTGCCACTTCGGGACTACTTCGATGGAATTGCGTGTTTTGGTTACAAGTTTTAATTGCCGCTGCTGCAGTGTGACTAAATGTCTGGGTTGCCAAACATACCCGCATTAGCTCAAATCTAGTTGGATTAACGTGACTTCTTGTTAATTTAGTCATTCTCGTTACTGATCCCTATTCTAATTCGTATACCTCTCGTATGACTTCAAAATCAACTAGTCCGTCAGGGGTTTCAAACTTAGCTTTCAGTAAATTATTTCTTATAGATTTGAAAAGATGCAGAATGTCATAAGGTCATAAGGTTTCTCATTAATGACTTCAATTAATGAGGTACATTTTCTATTGTTTCCTCCTTGATCATACACAATATTAATGATTTAATAAATAAGGCTTTTTAAGCATTCCCCTTTTATATTTGATTCGGTCACTAAATAGTTTAATATAAATATCAATTTTTTTTAAATTCCCCGTACAACAAATACCCAAATGTGGCTTCCCATTTGATTAGAGCGTTCAAGTAAATGTTCTAAGCCATCAATTATATGAACATATATATTGTATGGTAATTTTCTTTTTTTTTATTGCATCTTCATCACAAGTTATTATGCATTCTTTTTCAGATTCAGTCATTTCCTTGATAGTATCTTTAAGGTAGATTTGATATAGCAGTTCGCTGCCGCAATGACGCAATTTCGCCGTTACGACGCGTCCTTTTGGTACCTGAAAACCCAAAAGTCAAGTGAATTCATAATTTCCCGATGTACCTGATACATCTGAATAATTTTAATGTACCCTCTGCAAGGGTATAAAAATGGGACATTTACATAATATGTACATCGTACATATTTATATATTTACAGTTATTTATAAAATAAAATGAATATAAAAATGTCCAACCTGTTCAATTGCAAAATTGACCTTCTTGAGGCTCGACATGCGTGCATTAGCACCTAAGAATCGTTGTCTTCGCATATTTTGCACACGTCGCACGCTGAATACCCTTATGACAATTATTCCAATGTGAAGTCATGTATGAAATATTTTATGTATTTTTATATACATACATATATCCGGTCATTGCTATCAAATTTATATATTATATATAAAACTGTTCAACCTGACTAATTGACTGACTGGTGACCGTCGCACAGCCTAGTTTCCGTATGTGGTGAAAGTGCGTACTAAGACGGGGTTTCTGAAAATTCGGTCGGGAAATGTGGAAAACTCAAAGAAAACTGTTGGATGCAACTTTTTTGATTTTCATCTTATCAGGCTCAAATTCATTTTCAGAAATTTATATGAAAACTCAACAAAGACTACATACCAGACTTCCGGAAAATTCACCCCCCAGCGAGGAAATTGGGTGTTACATGTTGAATAAGTTGAAATTTAGATCCGAGCGATTAGCTCCAAAATAATTTCCGAAGTTACTCATAAAAAAAGTATAAGCAACGTGACTTTGCACTTTTGGAAAATCTACTCCCAAAGTCGGAAAATGGGCGGAAAACTGCTGTATTCAACTTTTTTATTTTTTATCTGATCGGGTTCAAATTTATCTTCAGAGATCTATATGAAAATTCACCAATGACTGCATACCAGACTTCCGGAAAATTCACCCCCCTGGATGGAAATTGGGTGGTCAGGGTTGTATGGGTTGAATATTAGTTCCCAGCGATTAGCTCCAAACTTATTTTCAAAATTACACACAACAAAGTATAAACACTGACTTTACACTTTTTTCAAAATCTACGCCCAAAGTCGGAAAATGGGCGGAAAACTGTTGCGTGCAACTTTTTTGTTTTTCATTTCATCGGGTTCAAACTCATTTTCAAAGATCTATATGAAAATTCAGCACTGACTGCAAACCATTTTTCGGAAAATTCACCCCCCTTTGTGGAAATTCGGTGACAAATGTTTTAGGGGTGAATTTTAGTTCCCAGCGATTAGCTTTATTTTCAAAGTTACTCATAAAAAAATATAGCTACGTGACTTTTAAATTTTGGAAAATCTACCCACAAAGTCGGGAAATGGGCGGAAAACATTTACATGGAACTTTTTAGTTTTTTATCCGATCTGGTTTTAACTCAATTTCAAAGATCTCAAGGAAAAATCAACAATAACTGCATACCATTTTTCCGGAAAATTCACCCTTTGGGTGGAAAATGGCTGGTCAAGGATGTATGGGCGAAAGTTCCCAGCGATTAGCTGCTAACTCATTTTTAAAACAACTCACAAATAAATACGAAATAGGTAACTTTCTAATTTTGGAAAACCTATTCCTAAAGTCGGAAAATGGCCGGATAACTGCTAAATGTAGCTTTTCAGTTTACAAAAAAAACTTTTTGTTTTCCTTTCGATCGGATTCAAACTCATTTTCTAAGCTCTGTTTGGAAATGTTCACTTTTGTTGGTGAGTTGGACCATTTTTTAACTTTCTCTTGATTAAATTCAAATTTATTTTTAAATTTACACATACAAAAATATGGAATTTCTTAATAAATATTTTAAATACATATTGGAAAAATCTTATTCATTAGTCGGAAAAAGTGCGTAAGAATGTTGTGTGAAACTTTTTAGTTGTCAATCCGAACAGGTTTAAACTCATTTGTAAAGATCTAAATAAATTCAACAATGACTGCATGCCATTCTTCCGGAAAATTCACCAAACTGGGTGGGTAATGGGTGGTCAAGGTTGTATGGGCGAATATGTAGCTCCAAGAGATTAGCTCCAACCTACTTTTCAAACCTACACTTAAATAAAAACGAAATGGATAGCTGTCCAATTTTTGAAAACCTACTAACAAAGTCTGCTGCTGAATGAAACTGTTTAGTATTTCATACGATCAATCTCAAGCTCATTTTCAAGATCTGTATGAAACTTCAACAATGACAGCTTACTATTCTTCAGAAAAATTCAGTCGTTGGTAGAAAATTGGTGGTCAAGATTGTAGCAATGTTTAGTTCTCAGCGATTAGCTTCAAATGTATTTTATGAGCCACATTCAAAAAAAGTAAGGAATACGTGACTTTAAATATTTTTAAAATCAACCCACAAAGTTACAAAATATGCGGAAAGTTGTTGTATGCCACTGTTTTGATCTTCATTTGATCAGCTCCATGAACATTTTGAAAGCATCACATTATAAAATATTACCATCATGATAAATTAGTAACACATTGATGCAAAGCGAGCGAAGCCGCTGGTAAATAGAGCTAGAATACTATATGCGAATAATTATCATATGAAGGCAATACAAAATAAGAGTTTTAAATATGGGGGGCAAGCGTCTCCCAAAATTAACTTAGAACTTATAAAGTGAA
Organism: Lordiphosa andalusiaca; assembly: GCA_035044965.1. Classification (NCBI taxonomy): domain Eukaryota; kingdom Metazoa; phylum Arthropoda; class Insecta; order Diptera; family Drosophilidae; genus Lordiphosa; species Lordiphosa andalusiaca. The sequence goes on from JAWNNM010002230.1 coordinate 14,698, forward strand.
GGGTATAATCGACAGCGCGCTGTGGAAATCAAATACATGCAGGCAGACTTACAATGCTTGAGAATATGAGAGTTTAAGTGGAGTCAACTTTTCAAAAATCGAAAAAAAAACTGTTTATCGATAATATCTCTATAACGATTCCACAGAATTTCATGTCGATTTTCGTGCTCAACGGGCCAAAATACTTTAGAAAAAGTTGGTTTGGTGAACTGGGGAAAAATGCTGTCGAGCAGTGTAATGATGTTTCAATATTTCTGGATTGCATCTCAAGCTTATTCTCTTTGCCAAACATGGATACGGAAGATTCCTGCAAGCTGCAAGAAATCATCGATACAACGTCAGCGATATATTATCACATCTTTCCCTTGGCTCAGCCGAAGAGGTTATGAATGCGATCATAATCAACATAATGCTTGGAAAATCAATTTAATGAGTAGAATGAGGTATGAGGAAAAACAGAGTTTCGAGAAACTACCTACATGGAAAGACTGCTGCAGCATTCTGACACATCGTTGTCAATTACTTGATGGTCGTGATCGAGGCCCATCTAGAGAACACGAGGAACCTAAATCCAACTCAGCAAAGCAGAGATTTAAAACCAGTTCGTCAGTCAGAACATTTGTAACCACGAATGCAGCATACATTTCCTATAAAGGTTCTTTACACTATATTAAAAGCTGTAAAGCCTTTAAATAATACCAACAGTTGTAATCAGTGTTCGAATTGTCATCCGATTTCGTGGTGATCAATAAAATATGCTCGAAACAGCCACAGAAAAATATCGACTGAGCCAAATTTTTTTGAAACGGACATAATCGATGGGTTATAATTACTGAAGGATTTTTTGAAGCAATCCGTGTCGAACAGATCAGTCTGGGTGGCATATCCTCAGCCTACTTAATACAGAATTCATTTGGCTTATGTTACTTTTAGTATATTTAGGATTTTAGTATACTTAGGACTTAGAATTTCATTTGGGTCTGTGTTACCGCTAAGGCCTTTCATTAGCTCTGTTTTTATACTCTGTACCGTAGGTAATCAGAGTATTATAAGTTTGTGCAAAAGTATGTAACAGCCAGAAGGAAGCATCTCCTATTTTATCCTCTGTACCGTAGGTAATCAGAGTATTATAAGTTTGTGCAAAAGTATGTAACAGCCAGAAGGAAGCATCTCCTATCCCATAAAGTATATATATTCTTGATCAGCATCAACAGCCGAGTCGATATAGAATTACTAGAATATTTAGTAATCAAGATAACTTATCGATCCTACAAAGGAATGGTGAAGATCGGATGAACCTTTGTCGAGATATGATGAAAAGACTGTTCGCTGCTGCAGCGCAGTGGCAGCGCTGCATTCAGCTGCATCAAAATTAATTTCGTTGGTACAGAGTATGTTATTGTCAGGCTTGACCGACTTTCTTTCTTGTTGTTTTAAGAGTTTTTGGTGTATAAGAAAATATGTATAAATACGTCAGCTTTTTCCAAGTGTGCGCAAAGAATTTTTAATTCTTTTATTTTTAGACCGTATTTAATTAGTTTAAAATTTGTATAGATTCAATGTTGAATACATTTATTGTGGGAGTTTTTTTATAGTTGTTTTAATTTGTCAGCATAGTTTTGTTTTTGTTAATCGGTTCCTCTTTGTTCCATGCATTTGCTCTGCACTGGTTCGGTTGCTTGTCTTAGACACAGGAGAGTCTAAACCAGGGAATCTAAACCACTGCTGCCTCTCCATGTTTTAGCGCGCATTCTGCTTTGGAATTACCAAACGGCTATCCCACCGCAGGCATGGACAGACTGTTGAGAGACAATCAGTTGGTAGGCATTGATCGCTGATAGTAGAGGGGGGTTCCTCTTGAAACAGCTGTACGATCCTCCTTTGTGGTGTTGTGTCTCTGTTTAAAGTTGTCCGAAAGCATAGCATGACCTCGAGCCGACTAAAAACTGCAGGTTTTTATTATTATTACAGCCCATTTAATTCTCCGTTGAACAGATGTTGTTTCTATGAATTTGGTTGCTGTCTGACGAAGTTATTGGAGAATTTCTAATCACAGATCGACTATTTTTAATTTTTTTATGTCTGCTATCTAACTCCGCTATGTAGGCGATTTCCTGATACCCGCTTTGGTCTGCTTTCTTTTTAGTTTAGAGCATATCTGTTAAATTTAAATTACGATTAGTAATTACTTAGCTTAATATTAGACAGAATTGTAATGATTAGAAATGATAGTCGGGACTATTTTTGATAAACTTCAACATTTTCAATTGGAAAAGCTCTCGGCTTTTATGTTCTCCTAAATATCATATTTGTAAAGCAGCTCTATGGAGTAGAGGTGAAAGACTCGGAGCTTGTGTAATAAGAGCGGAGCTCGAGTCCCACTTGGTGGGATGCTAAAATATTTTTTTTTAATTTTAAATTGTTTTTATGAATTTTAAAATAGTTGAGGCTTCTAAAGACGGTTTAGCCAAAAAAAGTAGCAAGTAAATAAAATATGGCGGCGAGGAATAGGTAAGGTACATGCATCCACAAGCGACTAGTCTTTCACCTCTACTCCAAAGAGCTGCCTGACAAATATGATATTTAGAAGAGTATAGCTTAGAGTTTTTCCAATTAAAACTGTTGGAAATAATCAAAAATAACCAAAAGTAATCAACGGTAACCTTAAGATTAATCTTAATCAATTAGCAACCGAGAAAATCTGAAAATAATCGTAATTTAATGATTGTTTTTGTGTTGGACCCTCAATTTTTAGATGTGCCACCACCAGTGTCTAGCAACTCGAACCAATTTTCCCCCGTATAGTATTGAAAGGTCACCAAAAATTTCATTCGTTTAAATTAAGCGTTCCGTCTGAATCATTCCCAATCATATGTGTCCCAGCATTCTAGTTGCCAGATATGATTGTTCATGAGTTCAGGAAAAAAATCCAATGAGGCCAATGCCAGTCAACTTGCCCTCATTTAGTTCATCATCACATGTAGCGTTTACTAGGGTTTCAAAAAACTAGTTCCGTCCGTCTGTCTCCTTATTGCCTATCAAAACGTTGGGGTCCTTTTATCTAAGCTCCATACGTTCTTTTTATGCCCTGTTCCCATTGAAAATGGGAAAAGCGGGATCATGAAGTTGTGCGAATGTATGTAACAGGGAGAAGGAAAATTTTCCGACCCCATAAAGTTTATATATTCTTGATCAGCATGATCAGCATGAATTGCCTACATTTGGGATGAAAATTTCATTCATCGTCAAAAATTCAAAAACAAATAAATGAAAATAAATGAACAGGGTATTTTGTGGTCGGGAAACTCGACAGCAGCGCCCTTACTTGTTGATTAGTGAATCTTTTGAATTTGACATAGTTGCATTTTCAGAGACTTGGTTAAAATTCTTAATTTCTGATTGTGCAATCCTGTCATATGACTTTTTTATCTACACATGATCGACCGGTACGCAAAGGTGGTGGTGTTCTGATTGCAGTTAAGGCCAGCCACCGTTCCGAACTGTTCATTGTTTATAAGCCTGCTGATGTTAAATTTTTTGGTGCTAAGGTAGCTTTTACATTATTGTTGTAATCTTTTACCTGTTCTTATATAACATCTTCTTCCGATATTGATTAAAGATTTTTTAGCTCAATTAAGGGACATTGGCTCATTGGTTGTTGTAGGTGATTTTAGCGTAAAGGTTCGGCATACATTGTACCATCAGTATAGCAAGATTTGTATACTCTGTACCGTAGGTACATAGAGTATTATAAGTTCGTGCAAAAGTATATAACAGCCAGAAGGAAGCATCTCCGATCCCATAAAGTATATATATTCTTGATCAGCATCAACAGCCGAGTCGATATAGCCATGTCCGTCTGTCCGTCTGTCTGTCCGTATGAACGTCCAGATCTCAGAGATGGTAAGAGATAGAGGTTTGATGTATGTATGTTGTATGGGACATATGCTTCTTATGTCTGCAGGCAGATCAAGTTTATTTGCAATTTTGGCCACGCCCCATCCCGCCCCCGCAATTTAGAAAAAACGTCATATCTCCTACAGTTTTAAAGATAGGTGAGTTGTTCTTTGTAGATATATTTAGTAATAAGGATATCGATCGCCAAAGGAATGGTGAAGATTAGATGAACGGTTGTCGAGCTATGATCAAAAGATTGCTCGCTGCTGCAGCGCAGAAGCAGCGCTGCTTCAGCTGCTACTGCAGCATCAAAATTTATGCAGAGCGTATAATTTCGTTGGTACAGAGAATGCTATAGTCGGGCTTGACCGACTTTCTTTCTTGTTTAATTTTAAAATTGTTCATCCCGGCAATTTGAAAAATACCAAATATTATATCTCCCATTGTTATACCCTGTTCCCATTGAAAATGGGAAAAGGGGGATCATGAAGTTGTGCGAATGTATGTAACAGGGAGAAGGAAAATTTTCCGAACCCACAAAGTATATATATTCCTGATCAGCATGAACAGCCGAGTCGATATAGCCATGTCCGTCTGTCCGTCTGTCCGTCCGTCCGTCTGTCCGTCTGTCTGTCTGTATGAACGCGTCGATCTCAGAGACTATATGCTGTACGCAGATCAAGTTTGTTTCAGATTTTAAAAATTCCACCCCGTCCCCCTTTTATCCCCAAAAATCCTAGACCTCCTCTAGAAATCCTAGACATAAATAGCCGTCAGATCCACAATTTAAGTTAGAGCCTTGTGGTTTAGTATACATCAAGCTAGGCCCAATATATATCTATTCTGAAAAGTACAATCAGATCGGACAAAAAACACCAGAGTTATAAGCGAAACAGTTGAGCTGTTGGTCAGGACTAGTAAAAAGTGTTGCCTACATTTGGGATATGAATTTTGTTATTTTCATCTGCAAAAATTCAAAAACAAATAAGTGAAAATAAATGAACGGGGTATTTTGTGGTCGGGAAACTCGACTGCAGCGCCCTTACTTGTTTTGTAGATAGATTGTTCGAGCCTTGTAAACATATTTCTATTACTGTCCAATAAACAACAAGTGAGTTAATAGCTCTACTCACAGTCAAAAAGTGCTTAAAACAATTGGATTCGTAAACTTATATTAACTTATACTTTAACTTTTTAACTTATACATTATTCGGACAATGTTAATCTTGGTCCAGAAGCATATATATTTTGTTTTTAATTATTTGATAAGAATTACTGAAACCTGCCGCCACACAAGACACACATACTTTTAGGGCAACCAAACGCTCGTAAATGATATCGCATACGAGTAAAATGTGAGACTTAAACCGACAAAACTCTCGTTTTCGGACTCGCAAGAGATCGAAATATAATTCATATGTCGTTCAGTTTGTGGCAGTGAACAGTCATTTACGATAGTCGCAAGAAATAGGGTTGCGAGCGTGTTGCGATTCTTTTGTGATATTTTTTGCGAGATTGTTGTGATATCGTTTACGAGACTTTTGTGATATCGTTTGCGAGTCTTTTGTGATATCGCTTGCGAGAGTTTGGCGATATCTTTTGCGAGACTTTTGCATATATTGTTCCCATATTGTTCCCCAATAAAAAGCTTTTTTTTTTTAATTCAAAATTAATTGCTCTCTTTTTTGGCGGCTTTTATTAGCATTTAGATAATTCAAAAGATTAAATTTACAGGCACTTCCTTGGAAAAAAATAAGTAAAAGTAAAATTACATTAATATAAAACTATTTTTTTTCGAATTACCGTTCTGCTGTCGTAAATGCTTTTCCTGCGCATACTGAAAATATTTTTTACACACGCGGTCAAAATCCTTATCTTCTAGGGCGAACTTTATCTTGAATGCACCTGCAAACAATTTCAAATCAATATTAATTCATGAATATAAAATTTTGATTAGTAACACTTACTCCGCATGGCTAAAGTCGTTAGAAGGCGTCTAACACACGTCATCAGTCATCAACAGACGCCAAGAGCTCCTTACTCCTTAATTTACCGTAAGATTTTTCGGAGCTGCTCTGCAGTTCCAAGACCTTGAGAAAAAAATGAGCGATTTGTATCCAAAAAAAATGTATCCGAAATGTACTTGATTGTATTATAAAAAAGGCCCTTACCAAATTTTTAAAGGACTTATCGTCTTTAAGTGCTTCTTCAAATGCCTCAAAATCATCAAGTGTGGCAAGTGGTGATTGTGACATAACCAGCTTGGGCTAATTCTAGCCTTAATAGAAGAGACTTCACTCCTTAATGAAATTATTTCGGCCCTTTGACGATTAATTTTTGTCACCAGTTGATCCATTTATCAGCTGTTGCCTGCTGGACTTCCACAACTTTTTTAAGGAGGTTTAGTATTTCTGCAAATACATATAATTATAATTATATTTAAGTCAATTTAATATGCATAAAGAGAAAATAGTGGCATTGCCTTACCAGAATGATTGCACCTATTGATTGGAGCCATTAGATATATCTGCAAAAAGAATTGTAGGAAAGCGTAAGTTTACGATGGCCCTGCCCTACTTCTCCAAACCCGTTATATAGATCGACTCGGTTTTGCTTCGTAACGGATGCGTATTCTTTAACTGACTTACTTTTCTCCTCTACAAATAACGGGTACATTTGGTACAGAGTATAAAAATATTTCAAATTTTGAACTCTGGACTAATGGGTAACGATTAGTCCAGAGTTTTCACTATTTTCGATGTCTTCTCCATCAGGCTGACTCCATTCGGGGTCATCAAAATTTAAATTGTAGGAAGTCATTTTTTTTGTCTGAAATTAGTCAGTTAAAGGCTTATAAATATGCATGCCACTGCCTTCAAATTTAATATTTTTCCTGAAATTTTTTCTATTTTATGTTGCAATATGTTTTGCTCAAAATTTAGTTGCTTTGAAGAGAAAATGTCTACAAATGTGGAGTTTATTGGAGATGTAAAAAATGGCTCTAGGTCAAGTACTAGTCGGCTATACACAACAGATTTTTTAATTTCAACTATTTATATATTGTATATTTGTGACCATCCTTAATGAAAAAAAACTGTAACTTTTCCATAAAAATACCAATGGTTATATGAAATTTTACCATTGGACCCATTGAAGTTATTTTTTCCCCTTTGAGGACGACTTTTAAGACACTGCTCTCGACAGTTCGGTTGTACAATTGCTCCAATGAGAAGACAGATTTTTTCACCAAAATTAAATTGTAGCATTGGAAACATATAAAAAGTGGTCACTTGGCTTACAAAGACATCTAGCAAACTGGATGCAAGAAAGTTCTGTGTGACACAATAATCATTGTGTGGAAGAAGACTTATTCCAAGGCTCAGTAGGAGAAAATGATTATATAAACCATCATCTAAAACAGCTTTCAAAACAATGGGTCCAGTATATAATAAAAATGTTCAAGGCTCAGTGGCCTTAAATCTGTCAAGTTTATCCAGAGTTCCCAATTGTCTATTAAATTCCCTGGGTAAGTTTTTTTTTTTAGATCCACCAGTTTATTATTAAGTGACGTTATGGAGTGCCGACTCAAAGACTAGGATCGATTTCATGACGCCAAGGCAAACCACGTGCATATAATCTAATGGAAATCGATTAACCATATCAATTGGAAGATTTTCTAAAACCAGATTGCTTTGTAAGTTGTGATGGTCCGGCTGAAGACGATTTCGGAAGCTATTATTGGTTCGTGGTAGGTCACACAATTTCCTGAAAATTAGTCGCCTATTAAAAAGTTCGCCCTTCTGAATGCTAAAGTTGCAAGAATAAAAGCCCGAGTGGTATTTCACACCCAAAACGAAAGCGCGGGCTCGCGCATCGCAAAAACAGTTCTAACTGATATATAGTACTTTTTATCTTGAAATACCAATATCAAATATCAATAATTCTCTTAGTTCGGATACAAATTCTTCCAAAAAATCATTGGGATCACATGGCTTGGATTTACCTACATATATCCCAGCTACTAAAACTGGCTTTGTCTCATTGACGTTGATCAAAATGGCCCATGTTTGTTCTAGTGAACTTTAAGACAGTGGAAGCCCGTCTACTTTAATATATAAACTTATATTAGAAGACGAATAAGTAAAATTGGTAAAAAAAAATCAGTTAACGCGTTAAAAACAACCACAGAGCTAAGCGATTATTAAAATTGACTGTACTGGAATGTTCGGTTGAAGCAAGTTCATTGCTAACTGAATTTAAATCAACTTCACTCTCTACATAATCTCCTCTCTCTGCATCATATCCATTGCGAATTCTTTTACGAACCTTTATTTCTCTGTAGCTCGTTTTACATGACGAGCCTCGCAGATATATTTACGGCTTTTTCTTTTATAAGGCATTTTTTTTTCTTTAAATCACTTACCTGGGCATGGCAATATTAAAATTCATCAAATAAATTTTTTTTGCTAAGTCACTTGCGCACACGTCTGAGCACTTCGACGAACAAAAGAAAAAAAACAGAGGAGGCCAACTCCCAGGCAAGAAATATTTCACGATCGTTTTTCGTTTCTCTTTTGCATTTTTCTTTTCATTTAGCAGCTCTCGACTCTCTCATTTGTAATGTAAAGCACTCGCTGGTGAACACGTTGACGAGTGCTTTGCGATAAAAAATATTTTCTCTCGTTCCATGCTTACATGCGAGCTCGTTTGTGAGCATTTTGCAATTGTTTCGCAAAACGCTCGCTTGCTGGTTGGCTGGGATTATGTAGGCAGACACAAAAAAATTTTAAATAGTCGATGTGGACTTTAAAATACGCGAATAATTTCGTCAGACAGTAGTCAAATTCATAGAAACAACATCTGTTCAACGGAAAATTAAGTGGACTTTTATAACAAATCTCAAAAGAAAATCACTTAGAATAAAAAAGTAAACACAAGGAAAAAAAAATTGGAAATTTAAAAAAAAAAAACATTGGAAAAGTCAGATCTGTATCCCTCATTTCTCAGCCCTCGAGCTAAATCTATCAACCCATTGACCATTATATTTTAGGTTCCTCTCGTCGATATCGGAATTTCCAAGCCTTTACACAACCAGATGGTCTATGCGTAAGTAATTTTAATTAAAATGAGTAAAAATTGCCAGGCGCAGTTTTTGGGCCATAAGTTCAGATTTTGTGGGTGCTAAGAAGAAACCAAGTATGAGGAAACGCTTTGCTCGACTTATCTAACAAAACTCACAGGGTCTTGGGAAGAAGCGATTTAATAAGTTGTTAGTCATGGTAATTATTTTTTTCATAACCAATGATTAAAACGAGCTTATAAAAAATAAGCTTTTTGTACCCGAAATCAAGACCATTCGTTGACAAAAGTAGAGTAATCCCGCTTTTTAATTGTATTTTTTTGAGACCATTTTGTTTTTGTTAAATGAAGTAAAAAAATTATACTTTACTTGCAATGTAATTGAACTCGAGACCTCGTACTTAGCTCGAAAGTTGGCTTATCTACCTAATCGACCGTCGGCTTCACGTTAGACATTGCGATAAATCACAGTGAAGAGTGCAGTCATATGGCTCAGCACTCAGCAAGCAGCAACCACTATGGTGTTTTTCCGTGAAATTCGGGCTTGATTTGTGAACGAAGATTGCCGACCGAAATGGTTCAGTGAGGAGTCTGCTTGGGTGGTGTTTTGGACCTTATTTATTTTCTCAGTGTACCATTTATATGACATTTTCGAACTTTTGTCTTTGTTCTCGTTAAATATACACCATAAACTAGCGAGTCAAGGGCCGCCAGTATGACCTTAAATTTTTCATTCTGTACTAGAGTTGGGCGTCGTGACGTGTTTTTCGTCGTGTCACTAGCACACAAGACTCAACACGACGTGTTCGTGTTGCAAGATCAGATTTCGTGCGTAACTTTGTGTGTCAGCTTTTAGTCAACACACGAAAAACACTACACCAGCCAACATTGCTTCACTCCACAGTATAAAACAAGAAAGAAAGTCGGTCAATCCCGACTATACCATACTCTGTACCAACGAAATTATACGCTCAGCATAAATTTTGATGCTATAGTTGCAGCTAAAAGCAGCGCTGCACCAGCGAACAGTCTTTTGATCATAATTCGTCAACCGTTCATCCGATCTTCACTATTCCTTTGGTGGATCCTGAATACCAAAAATGTCTAGCAGGTACGAATCATCTATCTTTAAAGCTGAAAGAGAAATAGAGCTTTTTACAAATTGGGGCGGCGGGAGGGGGGTAGCGAAAATGGAAAATTAACTTGATCTGCCTCAGATAAAGGAAGTTTTTGTCCCTTACGTGTCAAACCTCTATTTCTTACCATATCTAAAATCTGTGCATTCATACGGACAGACAGACGAACATGGCTATATCGATTCGGCTGTTGAGGGTCGGAGATGCTTCCGTCTGGCTGTTACATACTTTTACACAAACTTATTATACTGCATGTACCTACGGTACAGAATATAAAACTAATAGTCCAATTGAAGAAATATACTAAAAAATATTAGCATTTTCCCTGCATCTATTTCAGGTCACACCAACTAAAAGTTCACTCATTAAAAAAGAAAATGACAAACCAAATTCAGAAGGAGATTCTTCGCAATGACGAGCATTGTGTTTTAATTAAAAACAATAATGCAAAATGCTTAATCTTAAGCTGCAAAAGTTAATTTATATTTTGTAGTGGCGCTTGGTTCGTCCCAAAATTACTGAAAAGCCTAAAAGAATTCCGTACTTGGGTGACTCTTCGCTAGGCTTTGGTTTACTTATAAGATAAAATTAGTTAACTATGAATATTAATGAAGATATTAGGAAGTAATTTTATGGGCGATGGAGTATTGGTATTATAAAATTATATATAAAATTATGACATGTTCCGATGACGTGGTTCTATCGATTAGTCATCGAAGAGTCGCTACCTATGAGTTTCGACAGTGGAGCGCTGTCAAGTGCCAAGGTGACAAGCCTAGTGTCAATGGCATGGTAGCATTTCCGTCTGCAGGTTAGGTAGCTTTTCAAAAACCCAACTGCCGTCTTTTCCGTTCTTGATCGTCAAACTGAACACATTGTGCTTCTCCTCAACGTTCCAATCAGGAAAGTTTTTGTGTGAAAAGTTTTATTTTAAAATTGTGGCCACAGCAGCAGCTCAAGTAAAACGCTGCAAACAAGTGCGACAACGAAAAGAAAAGAGAGTGCAATTTTCTATGCAAGCCGAGTCGACAAGGTCAATTTGATCGAAAAGATCTACTCAATCAGTGGTGTGCCAATGCCCAAAAAAAGGTCATTATAATTAAAAATGTGATTCTAGTTGCGCAGGCGCTTAAGGATTCATCCGCCGTGTGGTCATGTGGTGATCGAGCCATGAGAAGTACCTAAATAACCCAATCGAAGTCTCAAGCCCGCCTTCCATAGGAGACTCACCTCGAGTGACCCTAGGGAGCCTCCGTTCATGTGCCCCAATAAGTCTTAAAACACGCTTCCCCGTTGGAGTCTCAATCCAAGTGCACATCAAAGATCCCCTTTGGAGTCTCAGTTTTTGCATGAACGCCTAATAACAACAGACAACCACAGTTGTCCCAAGTGTGTCGCTTGATCTCCTAACTGAAGAAGATTGATGAACGTGTGGGCTAGTGCATACCCTAGAATTTTGCAGTGATGGCCAAAGCAACGGGTCTCTGCCATATTTGCGATTTTTTTTTCTCTTCTGTGTCGAGCATTTTATACCTGCTTAAAAATGATCGGCTCAAACCTAAACCACACACATAAACCACTAATCGCACTGCACAGCCCCAAACCTTAATCAATGTCTAGCGAACCCAAACCAAACATCAATATACATACCTCCACAAGCCAGCATGAAAGATCTTTCAGCGCGCGAATTGGAACAAATGTAAGTCACAACAAACCAATTTTTTATTGCCCTTTACATTGTTTATGTTTTGGTTTTGGTCCGCCTTGTGGCGCCCGCAACTGATAAGCGATCGCCCTTCACCTCTGCATAAAATGTAAACAAACGCCGATCTAGTTTCATTTGGAAAGTCTTCACCTGGTTATGATGACTCATCAATACACTTAAAGAAAAATATATAACAATTTTCAAATTTCAATCTATAACAACATCATTCACAGATTTTATATTTGATATTTGATAAATGCTTTCTCTTGCTTTCATAAACTTCTCGTCTTCGCAATTGAGACGTTGAGACATTTGTGGTCGAGTTTTGAAAGCTCTCAGTAAGCATGTTAAACTGGTGAACCGAACCTCATTTTTCGTAAAAGTGGTCCGGTTCGGGTTCAGGTTCGAGGAGTCAACAAAGTAAGGCGCCTAGTTCATGGTCCGGTTCGCAAACCACAAAAAACCCGAACCGAGCCGGCTCTCAGGGGTTCGGTTCCGGACCGGTTTGCAGCCTTCTTTCAATATTATTGTTTTTTAATGAATTTTACTGTTGACTTAAGTTTTCAATTTGAAATTCTTTTTCTGATTAAATCCATTACAGATTTATATCACTTTTTGATTTAAATCAGACAACATTTCATACATTAGATTTAATTCAAAATTCACATGCAAATCTAAAATGATAATAAAATCACGAAGATTTGAAATACAAATTAATACAATACTTTACAGCTCTGATTCATAGCAACAACATTTGTTCTTTTTTAGAGAATTAAATTTGCTACTATAATAATACTTAAAAGAAAATAACATAGAATAAAACGGTAAAGCCAGTGAAGGCCAAAGTGAAAATTTTAAAAAATCCTTTGAAAATGCCAGATCTGAGACCCGCATTTGCAAGCCCTCGAGCAAACCTATCAAGCTATTGATTGTAATATTTTAGGTTCCTTGTGATATGCTTTAGGTTCATTGTGAAAACTAATTTTTATGGGAACTTCAAAAATATTTTTTAACAATTTTATATATTTTATGATACTATTTTAAGTCTTTAATGTTTTAAAATTAATACCCACAACATTAAAAAATAAAATTGAGTTTTTGAACTATTTTGGTGCGTTTGAATTCCATAAGTTTGTTAAGTGCAAGATTTAGGACAAATCATTGGTGGCCTGGTTTTTTTGCCTTCCTTTTCCACATGCGTTTGATGTTTTGGGTTCATCTTTTGCTCATGTATCTCGAATGGTATCCTTATAAAACCAGTCCTCGTATTTGGAGTTGAATTTCTGAGTGCTTCGGTATGCTTTCATCCATTTTATCCTAAGACTTGCTTATGCCAGGGAAATATTATAATTTCGCTTCTCTGCATATAAATTATTAAATTCTTGTAAAGCCGCTTCCAAGAAATCCGTTGGAATGCTTGAACTCCTAAACAGGGGAAATAATTGTAAATGGTTAAACCCCATGGACCATGTTTATTTTTCAAAGTATAGTAAAATCTGTTAATGGCACCCTATTATGGTATGGTATGGTACCCTATTATTTTCGAAATATGCTTCCTTTCCCAAAAATGTATCTGTTTCCTGGCTTAGGTTGAATTATGAAATTTGTATATCAAGCAAGCGTCCGAATAAAATTTGTGCCCCCCTATGGCGACATAAGTACCAGGGATGCAAGCCATAACATTTCTGAAACCGTGCCTTTTTTACCTATTTAACTTGTATCAGTCAGAGAAGCAGCTAGTCGAAGCTGGAACATTTTTAATTAGGTAAAGGAATAATCAAAGAGAAAATGTTTGAGGTATGGCAAATATAACAATATAAATTTATTTTATTTTTATACCCTTGCAGAGGGTATATCGAAATTGTTCAGATGTTTGCAACGCATATAAGGAAGCATTTCTGACCACATAAAGTATATATATTCTTGATTAAATAGGGTCATCAATTGTGCACATGCAAATCTAGCTCTTGCCGAGAATGTGGTGCGAAGCATCATACTCTGCTCATTTCAACACCTCTCAATCATCACAGGCATAAGGTGCCTCATCGCAGACTCATTTGTTGCCAAACAAAACTCTTTCAAATCCGCCTACGTCTAACTATCTTGTTGCCCAAAATCTCAGCAGTGATGTCGTGCTTGTAGCCACTGCGTCCATTTCAGGATCTCAAATGCATCTAGTGACCTCGAGCCTCGCTTAACAACTACAGCTGAAAAAACCCAAGTCATAAGCTTCTGCATCGGGTCTTGGTAACGCAAGTTTTGCTTCCGAGGGCTACACTGTTGGCCTTAATATGAAGTCGATGTGAAGACCGATTGCAGTGATGCAAATATCATTGCGTTGGTGACTCCTAATATCACCGACCACCGGTCAAGTTTCTCGGTTGATATTGCAGATTGGAAAATACCTCAAAACATTCAAACAGCTGATCCGCAGTCCTTCAGGCTACAGCGCATCGATCTGCTTATTGGGGCTAGTCTTTTTTTGATCTGCTCTATGTGGGGCAAAGAAAACTTGCGGATGGATACCATAGTTTCAAAAAAATCGTTTAGGGTGGGTTGTATCCGGAGGTGGTCATAAGACACGCAGGACAGCTTTGGTTGCTGCTCAGTCTTCGCCTAAGGTGCCTCATGAGACCCACGATCAAGTCGATGCTGAGGAGTTTTTAGGAAATTGAAAATTGCACTAAGTTTTCTGTCGGGACCAAGCCAGTGGACATCGATTGTGAAGCAAATTTTAGGGACAATTTTGCTCGATTGCCATCGGGCGAATTTTCTGTAAGGCTGCCTGTAAAGCCAATTGTGGACATACTGGGCGATTCGTATAGGCGTTGTCTCAGCTTGGAACTTAAATTACAGCGTCATCCGCAGCTTAAGGAGCAATATTCAGCATTTATCGGTGAATATAGGAAACTGAGCCACATGTCTTTAGTGGAACCAGAGTTACTGAAGGGTAGAGGCATCGACTCTGCCACACCATTGCGTTTTTAAGGATGATAGCACTACGACCAGGCTTCGGGTCGTATTCGACGATTCTGCAGAAACGTCAACAAGATTTTTCCCAAATGAAATTCTCATGGCAGGACCATGAGTTGGATACTATCCAACCAAAACTTCTATAAAGCTTGCTAAGATTTCGTTCGTTTCCAGATATGCTCACTGGTGACATCTGCAAGATGTATCGGTGTGTTTGTATTTCAGAGCCAAATTGCTACATTCAGTGCATCTTATGGAGAGATTCTCCCAAGGAAGAAATTCAAATCTACAGACTGGAAACAGTGAAGTACGGGACGAAACCAGCGTCCTTCCTTGCGATCCGGTCAATGCATCAATTGTCCGAAGAGGAGCAAGCGCCATTTCCAATTGGTTCTGTGGTAATACGTCACTGATTCTAAGTTGGCGATTTAATGACTGGTGGTGAATCTGTGGAAGAAGTTCAGGAATTCTTGAGATAGACATCTGAACTGATAGTTAGAACTGACATCTAGCTGTTGGCTAAGGGAAACTTCAAAATCAGAAAGTGGTGTTCAAATATGCCAGCCGTGCTGAGCGTGGTTTCTGACAAGGATAAGGAGACTCTACTTAGATTCGACGATGGTACTGACTTCACGAAGGCATTGAATTGGCCTGTGATCGTGCATCCGATAAACTTCTCTTTTCCGTTTCACCCAAGCAGATTTATTTGAAGCCAACAGCAGGCCTTTCTTCAGCTTGGCTTAATTTCTGAGAGAATTTGTTCAACTCTCAGCGCATCATCTTTCCTCGCTAACGCTAGTTCCCAATTCGAACATAGAAGTCCACGGTTTCTGCGATGCTAGTCTCAAGGACAAATGCTGGAGCACAAGTGCGGCTGCTGTGCGCGAAATATCGTTTGGCACCGCTTAAGACTCTAACCGTAACAAAGCTGGAGCTTTGTGGTGCTCTTTTGCTTTCCCAACACATGAACGAGGCATTGAGTCTTCAAACGTTCACTGCTTTGTCTTGGATTCGAACGACCCATTCAAAAGATGACTGCCTACATGAAATGGCACTATGTGCCAATGAACTTAAATCCGATGATGTTTTCACGAGCGGCGCCCTACCTTTTGAGCTGTGGCAGTCTCTGATTTAGCCCCATGGATCATTGTTTCTTTGCGAAGAGAAGGATGAATGGCCATCGCCTTCGGTGCAGAACATGCCATTACTGGAGCTTCGAAAAAAGTCCTGATTGCAGTTTGCCCATATTTCGATTTTTCAGAGGGGCGTAAGTTCGCCAATTCTTTCGATAAATTGCTGCAATAGTTTGGGTATATTTTCAACTTTCAGCAGCACTGTTTTTGGTGGCACACGGATTCTTCTTCTTTCGATATGTACATAAGGCAGTACGCGACAACAAGAAAGTTGTTCTATTAAGTTCGTTAGCGTCACTTACACCATTTCTTGATGAAGTTTGACTTATTCGCGCTGGAGGAAGGAATTCAACACTTGATTTTAGCGCTCGTCATCCAATCATCCTTCCAAGGCGTCATCCCGTCACATCTGCTCTAATAGTGCATTTTCATGACCGCAATTTGCTTGTACGGCCTCATCGTCGTTAATCGCTGTAAAAGATGCTTCAGAGCTAGACGTCGCACAGTGCACAGTGGTTGCGCCCATAGGCCAAAAATCAAAAAATCGATCACGAAATATTTGGGCACAATATATACAAATTGTCTCTTAAATGTTCAAATTTCTTGATGGCAAACCGGTTTTGGCTGAAATTCTAACGGGACTTCTAAAAATAGAATACAAAGTGAGCACACGTGTTCATTTTTGCAGCACAGCGACGTTAAAATGGTTTTGCGTCACATCAAAGCTGCACTTTAAAGTGGACAAACGTACGCAAATTATCTCCGATTTCAATTATTTAAAATGGATTTTAAAGTTGAAGGTATTTACTTTAATAAGTTCTTCTACTGAAATTAATTTGATTTATTTATTAGTTGTTTTTGTGTATTTTTAATTAATACTACTTTTCTGTGTATTGTGAACGTCATTTTGCCTGTTTAGGTAGACTTTTAGATATGTTGCCCCCCGATCCCCCCTTTATAAGTGTTATCAGTGTATTTGTCAATGTTTTAAGGTAATAAAAATGTTAAGTGTAGCTGCATATATTTGCAGATTTGTATATAATCATTAATAATCTCAAGCTCTCTTACTGTTTTCAAGGTCAAATTTTCGACGCAGACTGTTGTTCTTCGTTTGTTTTTGTGATGTTTCTTTTGCGTTCGTCATTTGTGTTGTCATTTCTGTTTACCGAAAATTTTGCTTATTATTTTTTTCAATTTTTATGTTATTGCTTTCGTTAGGTGCTTCATATAACTGTGAATTTTCACGGATGTACATTTTTGATCTTTGGTGCACTCAAAAGGGGACAAATGCAGAAAAAACTCGTGATGTGATTTCTTTAGTAAAAGAAAGTATTGAAAACAAAGGCTACGCAGTTGATATAAATTATCTGGACAATTGTATTAACTACATTTGCAAAAAAATTATTGCTTATTGGGCTAAATACAATCGAAATAAAAAAATAATTGTTCAATATCAATCAAATTGGCTGAACGCTATTGAAACCATTGCAATTGAGCCTCTGAAAAAAAAAGTTTCAAGTGCTGAACGTGGACGACCAAAAGTTGATTTTGCTGAGTCCTCAAAAAGGACGAAACGTCGTCGGATAGCGCTGCTCGAAAAACATGATGAGTCTGCAGTTTCTGTTTTGCGCTCAGTCGATTTTCCACCGATGTTGAAGTCATCCGAAGCAGATATTGAAAAGGTTTTATCGCTTCTAATGGATACTGGAATAACGAAACACCAATACTTACTTATTCGTGAATTCGTAAATAGTGAAGCTTCTTGTAAATTGTAATGACGATGATAGATGTCTTTTTGCAACATCGTACGTCCCACTTCAGCTTTTAGATGAAAGAACCTCCAAAATAATATGGAAAAATCCTAGGCCATCGTCTACACGTTATTGTAGGCCAATAAGAATTCAATTTCAAAAGGAGACCGCCACACTATCCATTGAAGAAGAATCGTATATTAAAAATAAAATAGTGAACTTAATGCCTACCGAATTTCAAATTTCCAATATGAAAATACTCATAAATCATAGCCTGCAACTTACTATGGTAGATGGTAAAGTTTGCAACGCGTTAAGCCACTCGTCGTCCATGAAATGTTTTATATGCGGTGCAAAACCCACCGAAATGAATGATTTAGAAATATGTCTTACAAAAAAAGTTGAGAAAAAGTTTTTCGAATTCGGCCTATCTCCACTTCATGCCTACATACGTTTTTTCGAGTATTTTTTGCACATTTCATACAAGTTGGAAACAAAAATGTGGCAAGCAAGATCCGCAGAACAAAAGCTTAACGTACTGCAAAGAAAACAACGAATCCAAGCGGAATTTCGCAAAGAAATGGGAATAATTGTTGATAAGCCAAGAGACGCAGGAAAAGGAACTTCCAACGATGGAAATACTGCCAGGAAATTTTTTGGTAACCCAAGTTTGGCATCTAAGATTACAGGCATAGATGAAGATGTGATAACCCGATGCGCGACGATCTTGCAAGCTTTAGCATCAGGATATTCTATTAATGTTAAAAATTTCGAAAGTTATGCCTTGGATACTGCTAAGCAGTTAATAAAAAAATTTCCATGGTACTATCTTCCAGCGACAGTGCATAAAATTTTAATTCACGGTGCGCAGGTAATAGAAAATGCGTTGCTGTCAATTGGAGAGCTCTCAGAGGAAGATGCGGAGTCAAACAATAAAGAAATTAAGAAATGCCGGCTTCAACATACTCGGAAGATGTCTCGCATATTGACAAATAAGGATTTAATGAATATACTTCTTTTACGTTCTGACCCCTTTATAACAGGTCAAAGAAAAGTGCCAAAGAGAGATAAATCCAAATTTTTATCATCAACATTTGACTTGATAGAAGATCGTTGTTAAAATTTTGCATTTAAATTTCAACATTACTTTTAATAATTGAATTAAATGCTTTTTTCTTATTGCAAGAACTAAAGAACCTCATTTGTTTGTATTTCGCAAAGCTTTTGGAAGGGATGGAAGGGGTGGAGAAGGGGGATGGAAGGGGTCGAGAGGGGGAGATGGCTGGGGTATAAGGAAGGAGTTACACTTTCACACATATCTAATGCATCAAAAATGAAATTTAAGCAATTCAACTCTACTGGGAGTAGCTTTGCGTACCATCGCCAAATCAGCCTTACTACGGTGCTATGTGAGCTATAGAAAATAATCGTCCGATGTATCCAATTTTTTTACCATATGCTTAAAATATTTTCTTAGATTTTTGGTAAAAATTTCAAGCCGATATCTCAACGGGAAGTATTTATGGCCGCGGCTCCATACAAGCCCAACCACTGTGCAGTGGTCCAGATTTGCCCCGCCTTGGACCAAACCCTAATTTACATTTTGATGAAAAGTTCAACTTTTTTTTCGGTTAAACGACAGTAACCGCGTAAACTTGGTCAATTTTTTACAAACCGAAAAATGCAACTGTTTTGGATTATTAGTGTACTTGGATTTGTTGTATCTTCAGATGCAGTGCACATTTTTAAGTTCTTAAAATTTTCCTAAATAGGTCTATTATTTCTCTTTTCAGAAATATATAACACTTGAAAATCCAATATGTGATTTGTGAACATTTGCTTTTGGCGCAGGTATATGTTTTACACCTATTTTAACACTTTCGTAGGCTACCAAAAGTTGTCTTCAAAGATTTGATTTCTTCATTTAACAGTCTAAAGTGTCCCCTTTTAAGAACATATTATTAGCGGACACCGAATGACACCCAACTCGAGAAAAAGTGATTTTTGTGAAAAAGTCAAGGTTTTACTGAGCACGCTTGTCTAAGACGTTCGCATGTATGTTTGTACAAAGATTTTTTTGCACACAATTTTTTCGTGCTGACTTTTCGGCTGCCTTTTTATATCAGCAGCAACTCTCATTCAAGAAACCGGATAGATCTGCACTTGCTTGAATTTTTTTTGGGTTTTTTTGTCCCTTTTTTTATGACTCGGCATTTTTTTGACTTGACCCTTCTTAAAAAAAACCACAACTCGCGGAAATGCAACGGAAGTGCATGGTGAGGTGTTTGCATAAAAATTAGTTTATATCGATTCTCAGAACGGTAAAGGCTACCAATTGCTGCAGTGCGTTTTGTTATTTGATTAAAATTAAATTTGCGATTTGTTTAAGAGATTTGTGTTTATCATAATCGTTCAATCGTTTTTAATTCTTTTTAATTTAAAATTGATATAACAGTCTTTTTTAAGACTTTTGTCTATTTTATATATATATTTTATCTATTTCGTTTTTGAACAGTTTGATTTTCAGAGTTTTTTCTGTTCAATCATAGAAGTTCTTTTGACACACACCCTTCACCCACCCTTGTATAATTATTGTATAATATTAAGCAAATATGTCGACAATATCACATAGGGATTTTTCTTTTGTATTTTTTAATTGCAAGAATGAAGAAAAAGTGTTTGATTATGTAAGATCAATATTTCCCAGGACTCCCATTGAGAAAGGGTCAGACTTGCATCCAAATTTTGCGTCATTTTTAGTAAATTTAAAAAAGCGTTTAAGGACTGTTAACAATTTTAAACAATGGTTTCTAGACCTAAAAATTCAGTGGTTAAATCGAGAGGTTTTTAAATGTAACAATACGAAACTGGCAAATGTTGGTCGGCCCAAAAAAGACAATAGCATGGAAGAAATCAGTCACCGTACACGTCGACGAAGACTTAACGATCTTAATGAAACTATTGGAGAACAAAATGTTCAAGACGCCTTTTTCCACAATCTTAGGTCTGCCGGACATTTTAAGAAGGCAGGAGTTGTGGAAGTACTTTTTCCTTGCTAGTCCTAACCGGACAGAAAGAGTATTGCATAGTATTCCTACTCCTGAAAATCCAAAGATCTATTCACCAATAGAAGCATTGGCTCTGTTTTAGACTTACACTTAACAAAACATCAGTATATGCAACTTCCACTAAAAGCTTTAGAGAAAGGTTCAAAATTGTACCCACCTTATAATGAACTGTTGGCAGTCAAAAAATCATGCTATCCCACAAAGGAATCTATAATAGTTTCACCAAGTTCAGCTGAGGTTGATCTTCAGTCTCTGCTAGATCACACAGCAGACAGACTTATTCTATCCTTGGACGAACGAACCATATCTAGTTCTGGCGATTTTAAAGTAATTTTATATTACAAATGGGGTTGCGATGGTTCATCGTGCCAAAAATACTATAAACAGACATTGGGTGAAAATAATTCCGATTCTGTAAAGTTTCTGATTTCTCTTGTGCCTCTGCGATTAAGAAAAAACTAGAATGATGACGAGCCATCAACAAGTACTAATTCTGTAATAGATGTTTGGAAAAAAAATACTGTAGACCAGTTAAATTCTTGTTCGAAAAGGAGTCTGCAGGGGTGGTTGAGAGAGAGGTCAATGCTATAAAATTGCAAATTGAAAAACTTCGCCCACAGCTAATAAAAATTAATGGACAGAGCATTGAAATTTCTTATAATCTTCAATTGACAATGATAGACGGAAAAGTCGCACAAATACTGACTGACACAAAGGCAACGTCTTCCTGTATAATTTGCCATCAGACTTTAAGCAAACTAAGCCAAAAACCGTTGGCAACTAATGACAACTGCAAAGCTTACTAATTGGGAATATCTCCTCTTCATACTAGGATAAGATTTATGGAACACATACTCAAAATCAGTTATGACCTAGGCAAACAAAAAAGAATCTTAAAGAAAAAGCATGTCCAAGACTCTTATAAAGAAATCGGGCGAATAATATATGTATATATTATATTATATTATATTATATTATGATGGCAATAGCAATGCTGGTAGCACCGCGCGTCGTTTTTTATAGCCATGTCCGTCTGTCAGTCTTTGCGTCCGTCCGTCTGTCTGTCTGTGTGAACGCGTCGATCTCAGAGACTATAAGAGATAGAGCCACAAACTTTTGCACGAAGGTAGATTTATGCTGTATGCAGATCAAGTTTCAGATTTGGAAAATTCCAACCCGTCCCCCTTTAATCCCCCAAAAACCTAGACCTCTTCTAGAAATCCTAGACCTAAATAGCCGTCAGATCCACAATTCAAGTTAGAGCCTCGTGGTTTAGTATACATCAAGCTAGGCCCAATATCTATCTATTCTGAAAAGTACAATCAGATCGCACAAAAAGCACCGGAGTTATAAGCGAAACAGTTGAGCTGAGCTAAAAATTTCGAGAAGTGCCACGACTGAAGATTTTTTTCATATGCTTTTGTCTTCATCTGATCCATTTGTTTCAAGTAAACGGTATATGTGGAAATCAGATTCAATTGACATGGATAGAGAAGCAGAGAATCTATTAGTTAAGGAATCGCCTGACTTGTATCTTTCAGATATTTTAGAAGCTTATTGATTATATGAAATATAGAATAAAAGAATAAAAAGAAGCGAATTTTTCTATAATATTTATGAAAATTTATTGAATTTGCTTGGGAGCTATACCAAAATGATATCCGATTAGCTTGAAACTTGGTAAAATTATGAAACCAACTAAACAAAGAAGTTTGACAGAAACCGTACATTATTTTTTGTTGATTTTAGGTGCAATAAAAAGTAACACAAGGTGCGGAAAATTTTAATTGTAAAAAAAATGCCTTAAGCCTTGACCGATTAAGCTCTAGTTTTGAAAAACCAGCTGAGTAGCATAATATGAATACTTTGACTAAGAATCAGCACTAGCTTTAATAGTATGGCTTGCAGGAGCTTCAAAAGGAACTTATTTTACGACATGTTGACTTTGGCGCTCTATATCTCTGGTACTGCTCACTCAATTTTGATAAACTTTTATTTATTTGAAATCTTGAAATCAAATCAAATCAAAATCTGAATCAAACAAAAAAAAAAAAAATGAATTCAAAATATTGAGCGGTTCAAAAGTTACAGAATTTTTGTCCAATGCAAAACGATCCAAACCAAAACGAACCACTGTGAGTCGCCTACTTAAGTATATTACACAGTGCAACATTTTGGAACTTTAAATGTTTGATGACATTCAAACCCGGTAAATCTGAAAGCTACTGATGTATAAACAAAAACCATAGCTGGATTTGGTAAGATTAGTCAGCATTTTTTTTTATGGGCATTGGAAATAATTGGGGTTAATTTCTACTTTCTAATTAATACCGCTCATATCTCTGAAACCATTCAGAACTTGGTTTGTATGTTTTCGGCAAAGTTGTAGAGCTTGGCCTAGCCTACAAAAATGTCTTTGATTTTTTTTAAATATTTCGTTTTTTCGACTAAAATCTAAGATTTGTCCAGATCTAATGAACTTGACTTTTTTTTCCTGTTCCCATTACTTCTTTCTTCTCTAATTTTTCAAAAGAGAAACGACGAACTGAAAGTGTCCTTCGCTTCCTCGTTTCGTTGTGTCCGTGTCATAACTGTTTTTTGTCGACACGTTGAAAGTGTTGAGCGTTATTTGGGATCTCTGTTTGTTTTTGATTGTTTTTCTGGGCCAAAGTTGACCATTACTTCCACGTAAGGGACAAAAGGGCATGCGGTTTGAAGGACTCAATCATTTTATTTTATCATTTACTTAACAGGAGTACTCAATGGGCCGGACATTCAATTGAATTTTCAGACTCAGACGAACTAAGCTCTGAAAAGTACAATTTTTGAGACGAACATGAACCTCCAAAAAAGAGTGAGCGGCGAACAGTGCCAATAAAAAAAAAAATACAAGTTTTTGTAAATACGTTTTTTTTAAACTTTTTTTTCCTGTTTGATTTGATCGTTTTAATTAATTCTATCTTGAGAAGAAATTTTTTGTTTGTATTATCTTAAAAATAAACAGTTATGTTTCAAGTCTTAAAGAATTTAACAATATTTTTTCATACAAAGAGTCATATGTAGTACCAGGTTAATGAATGAATATAGCCTTTAATATTGAAACAAATTCAAATTTAATAGGTTTTATATATTTTTGTTCATGAAGAGGGATGTTTTTTAGTAAATTCTAAAGGACAATTTTGTAGGCTAGGCCAAGCTCTACAACTTTGCCGAATACATACAATCCAAATTGTGAATGGATAGGGTTTTTCTTTATACATCAGTAGCATTCAGATTTACCGGCTCTGAATCTCATCAAAAATTTAGTGTCGCACAGTGTTATGGCTGACTTGCCCAAGTTACCAGTTCAGCCAACTATGCCGACCGGTCACCCCCGCCTAAGCCCCTACGCCTACCGCATTAAATGCACAAACCAAGAGGACAACAACATTGTCGCCAAGACAAACAAACATAAGACTCAGCACATCAAGCGGATGTGATTGCGACAATCTGGCCGTCGCTAAATCGCTGAGGGAGGAATGCAACATCAGCACGAGAACACACTGTATAACTCGTCTCACTCCACACAATAGCTAGCTTACGTCCTTATTATGAATAAACGAAACACTATCAGGCCTGTTCCCATCTCCGAGTGGAACTAAAAAGTAAATCGATTGCAATTCCGAATCGTTTTCACTTTGGTGTTCCCGTTTCCGAGTGAAATAGAAACCGATCTTCTTTTCGAATGAATGTTCGAATTGGTTTCGATCTAGGCCGATAACAATTATTTATCGAAGGAAACAGCTGTTTTCAATTGTCTGCAGAAAAAAGTTCCATAAAATCAAATATATTTACAATTTTGTAAAATGCCAGCGGTCATGTTAATTGCTTGTGCCAAGATACGAAGAAAACGCAAAATTGAAGAAGGCAAAAGAATTAGACATCTCCGTAATTATGTGGACATTCCTTTATAGTCAGACTTCAAGCATGTTATTCCCATTCGTAAGACGCAATTCTTGACAGATGCAACCTTTATTCTACAGGTTCGTAGAGTCGTTTCGAGTTGGTAAAAACCTTTTTCAAATGATATTGGGCAAGATCGGGAACCAACTAGCAGAAAGACATCCTCTTATTTCACCAAACACCCAGTTGGCAGCCGCACTTAGATTTTTGGCTACTGGATCATACCAATTGGGTGCAGTTAAGGATCAGGACATAAACATAGGTCGAAGCACATTCTCGAAGGTGTTACATGGCGTTATCCACGAACTAGAGCAAACTATTTGCCGGGAGTGGATCAAACTAAACATGTCTCCAGAAGAGGTGACTTCTTCCAAAGAGTTTTTTTACACTAGGTTTAGTTTTCCAGGTGTCACAGGATGTGTGGATGGCACACACATTAAAATAATCAAGCCAGTCATCGACGAGTCCCTGTTTTTTAATCGAAAGGGTTATTTTAGCATAAACGCAATGGTGGTAAGCACTATTCAGATATTTTCAATAGATTAAATAATTGATTTTCCTATATTATTTTAAAGATTTGCAACCATAATATGGAAATATTGGCTATAGATGCCAGTCATCCTGGATCATGCCATGATTCTTTTATTTGGAACAACAGTTATGCTAAACAGTTTTAAAGAAGCTTTTCTAATGAAAACACTTGGATTCTGGCTGATTCTGGATATGCCTTAGAGAAATGTATTTTAACACCATACAGAACTCCGCAACCTGGATCAATGGAGCATATCCTTAATAAAAGGCATGGCGTGGCGCGCAATATAATTGAGCGCACAATTGGCTTACTTAAGTCTCGATTTTGGTGATTGCAGGGCACTCTCTTCTATGAGCCCAAGTTTTCTGCTCAAATTATAAACGTTTGCTGCGCGTTGCATAATATATGCCGCAGGCGCGACGTACCCATCCCAGAAAATGACAAGAAAGACAGTCGGTCAAGCCCGACTATAGCACCAACGAAATTATACGCTCAGCATAAATTTTGATGATGCAGTAGCAGCCGAAAGCAGCGTTGCTTCTGCGCTGCAGCAGCGAACAGTCTTTTGTTCATAGCTCGAAAACCGTTCATCCAATCTTCACCATTCCTTTGGCTGATCGATAAGTTATCCTTATTACTAAATATATAATAAGAAACAACCCACCTATCTTTAAAACTTTAGGAGATATGACGTTTTTTCTAAATTGCGGGGGCGGCAGGGGGCGTGGCCAAAATGTAAAATAAACTTGATCTGCAGACATAAGAAGCATATATCCCATACATGTCAAACCTCTATCTCTTACCATCTCTGAGATCTGTGCGTTCATACGGACAGACAGACGGACGGACGGACAGACGGACATGGCTATATCGACGTGGCTGTTGAAGCTGATCAAGAATATATATACTTTATGGGGTCGGATATGCTTTCTTCTGGATGTTACATACTTTTGCACAAACTTATTGTACTCTATGTACCTTTGGTACAGAGTATAAAAACCAATTCTATGAAGTTAGTACAAAGGACGATGTTATAGCAAATGATGACCAAGATCATCTAGATGGAACTCATGTTAGAGACCAGGTCGCTCGTAGTTTTTTAAGATGATGCACTTGCCTGATGTACACAAAATTATTTGAATATTTGCCAACCTTTAGTAGATAGATAATAAATAAGAATCAACACAAAAAGACAATCCGAGCTTCAGTGGAAAAACATATTTGACTAATCCCCAGATAAATAGGTTTTATAGACCATTAAAACAATACAATCCACATCGTACTTAATTATTTATTGACTTTTGGCTTTCACAGCTCCTTTTGTTAGTTCTTAATTAAAAAAACAGTCTTCTTCATTTTCTTACAGGAAACTAAATTACTTGAACACATTTTCTTGTGAGGATAACTAATACAATAGAAGTAGTTATAAGTTCTTATTTTCTTTTAGCTGGAGAATTTTTTTTATAGTATTTAATTGCTCAATTTGGATGTCTTCCACTGGCTTGTAATGCTTTTTCTTTTGGTCCAGCATTGCATCCAAAGTATCCGCCATGCGATTCATAAAGACGTTTTGGTCAGACCAAATATTTTCAAAATCATAATTTGCGCGACGACGCTTTCCAAGCCGATTTTCATCCAGACCAATATTATCTGAGATTGAAATCCCGTCGAGATCAACTGTGCCTTGGTCACACATCTCAACTACGTCGTTCGAAGCATCTGACACTGCTTTGGGACGCATATCCGCATGACCAAAGGATTCAACTCCTTCAATTCCACCTACCACCTTGTAAATGCCACACAATACCGCAATGGATTCCTCTGCGGGCGAAATAGTTTGCCGAGAATAAGGACCGCCGCCAGTTGCCAAAGTTTCCATACGATTGGCTGCCAATTTTTTCTTTGTTGCGGCTTTCCAGTCTATCCAAGACTACAAAGAAAACTAGTATGTTGCTAAACATATTGCTAAATACATACTTTTTTCATTCGACGGTACTTTTGAGAGGGGGTCCAGCAACGTTTAGGGACTCCGCCAACTTTGCCCACTTTGCATCCACTTGGACTCTGTTCCCTTTAGAAAATCCTTTAGCCAATTCTTCGTTCTTCTTCATGAACTCTAGCATTATGTGTTCCTGCTGAAGATTTTTGTGCTTGCCCCTGGAAAAGACATTTATTTAAATCTATTTAAAAAAAAACAAAAGTTTTCCGTACTTACATGGTTAATTTTTGTTGTTGAGTCAGCTGATCCAACTGACCGATAAAAATGGTCGTAGCAATCGACTTTAGAGTTATCAACTCTTGCACAAGTAAAGTTATCAATCTCATTTTTTTAATCATTTCATGACCATAATTTAGGCAGAATTTTTTTTTAGCCTTTATAATTAAAATACTTAATTTATTTTCACTTAATAAGCAATTCTAAGCGAAATTTTTTAAGTTCATATTATAATTCAGATGAATGGTAACCTTAAAATTTTCGAACAACACTGCGCATGCGCCGAAGCGGAATTGCGAACAGGTCGGTTTCATTTCGATTGTTTTTGCTTTCGTCTACATGCAATTTCTGAGGAGCAATTTTAATAAAAATGATTTTAAATCAATTTGTTCGCTTGATATATCCATGAATACTTCAAAATCTTCACAATATTCGACATTCTAAATTAAAAATATATGCAGAATGAAAAGAATCACCTCTGCCAAGAAAATCGGCATTTACTTTTCATTCCACTGACTCAAAGGCAAAACTTTTCAAACCAAGTAACTTGATCGTTTTTCGGAAACGGGAACAGCTACCAATTCCGAATCCGCATGATCTGATCGAAATCGAAAACGGGAACAGGCCTGTATGATTTTTGAAGCGAACCAATACGGTCATCTTTATTCTTGCTCACAACACACACCTTAGCAATCTTAACTCCATCAACATAATATATCGTTATCCTTGGCCCACGATTTATAACTGACGCAGCCGGAATTCGAACCGAAAGAACAACCATGTTCACGCTCATTTTTTACACATTCATGTAAGGCTATATTTGGTAAGCAAATAAGTGTCAGAAAAGAAAAAGAAAAGTGAACAATATAATTTCAATCAAAAATTTGACAATGTGCTACGTGTTGAAAAGAGTAAAAATGCATTCACAAATAATCGTAATCCATGTGTAACTTACACAACCGTCCCACAAAACAAATCAAATATGTGTGTATACAATTTGTGTATAATTCGTGCGGTAATCTAACGCAGATCAATCAACGAAGTTTAATGCATAGAAAAATTGAAAACATTAAATACATCAAAATAAAAAAAACCAAACAAACAACTACTTCCGTAAAAATATATATAAGTCTGTGTAATTTTGTAATCATCTAACGCAGATCAATTACAGAATACATAATATAAAAAAAATTAATTATACAACCTTTATTTTTTTAACAAAAAAAACATTTATACATGTATGTGTGCGTTTTGTGTATAATTCGTGTGGTAATCTAATGCAGATCAACCACCGAAGTCGTATGCAAAGGAAATTTGAAACACCAAATACAAAAAAAACAAACAAGCATATAATTATTTCTGCAGCATCATGTATAAGTGTGTGTAATTTCGTAGTCATCTAACGCAGATCAATTACAGAATGCATAAAATACAATAAAATAATAATACAACCTTTATTTTTTTTAACAATAAACATTTATACATGCATGTGTGCGTTTTGTATATAGTTCGTGTGGTCATCCAATGCAGATCAATCACCGAGTTGTATACAAGGAAATAAATCAAAAGAAAACAATAAAAATAAACCAAAACAACAAAGAAGTAAATTATACACATATATACAATTTGTTCAAAGCTAATTAATGTTGGAGTGTCGACCAAGTTCATTGCCATTATAGAAAGCCTTTATAGCCTAAATAAAACCACTGTATGGTATGGAATCCAATTATCCGACTGGTTCGAAACGAACTCAGGTGTAAAGCAGGGGTGCTTGTTATGCCGACGACATGGTACTATTGGCGGAAAACCCTCAGGTGAGGCAACAAATGATTGAAGCTCTCAGCAGTTACTGTCAGACGTGGCGTCTGCGGAGAAACATCGATAAGTCGAAAATTATGGTAGTGAAGGATGGAAGAGGACGAAGAGCCAGAGCGGAGGAATGGACACTAAACGGGGTGTTGCTAGAAACAGTAATGCAGTTTAAATACCTAGGCGTGCTACTGACATCCAATATGTCCTTTAAAAAACATCTGTCGCAGAAAATGTCAGTCGCTATTAATACCACTTGGAAGCATCTGCTTGGGAAGAAGAATGTAAACCACAGCACCAAATATAAACTTTTTTTAGCCACATCCAAGGCAGTTATGTGTTATGCGTCCCCAGTCTGGGGTTTTGGCCGATTTGAAGGTGTAGAGCGACTGTTTCTTTTCTATATCAAAAAGATTTTTTTCCTGCCCCTAAACACTGAACACGAACTACGCCATATTCATCGAAACGGGACTACCTTCATTGATTCAATACACCCTGCAACTGCACTTCAAATACATTAGTAAAGCCATGCTGTTGGACTCGTCAAGACTTCCAAACATCATTGTGAAACAACTTTTATTTGAAAGAACACAGTTTTTTCGTGAATGGGATAATTTGGTAAGAGACCACAACATGAGATGGAAATGACAGCAGAGCCTGGGAAACATGGCAAATGGAACTGTTGCAGAGAATTGACGAAGAAGAAAGAATTGTTTTCGAGCGGCAGGCAAGGCAGAGTGGAACAGGTTTTACATACAAGTTCCTCGAGTACAAGCTTTTTGACAGAAATTATTTCAGGGATGATGTTGATACATACGCAATATCGTTAATTTTTCGTATAAGAACTCAAGTGCTTAAACTTAATTACACGCCGCAAAGATCGACGGAGAGCTCCGTGCACCTCACATTGGAAAATGGACCCTGGAAACAAATGAACTGCTGTATCTAATGAACGGTTCCAGCCGGCCCCCTCTAATTTCATATCTGAGAGAGGCTACCAAATATAGGCATGAGTTTATGCAAGATTTTGAAACAGGAGTATCAACTTTTGGTCATAGCAACTGCATCCTAGTTGAGAACGGCGTCGGATCTCGTGACGAGTGGGGCAGCTGCGGGTAGTATCTGATAGGGTGCAGGGTTATGAACCGAAGAAACTATTTCTGTTGTAGTCATTTTTGTATTGTGTTATGTCACATTGAAATTTGTCATCTCGAAATAAGGTTGTTAAAGTTTGAAGTTTGTAATATCATTCTAAAATGTTTTGTAAATCCAAAAATGAATCGAACAAATCTATGTTAAGAAAAGAGCTAACGACTAAGGCCAATCTATCAATATTATTAATAAATACACCATAATAAAAAAAAATAATACTACATTTTGTTCATGAGACAAATCATCCAGTGCATTAAAAATATAAATGAATATCATATTTAACCGGTATCCAAAACTTCGTGCATGCAAATATTAACAATAGTTATCGCCCTTTGCTTGGCAGCCAAAGCGTAGCCAAACGCGGCAAGCTGCGGACCACCAAGAATTGAATAAGCGAGTATATTTGTATGTGTGATAAATACGACACCGTACCATTGACCGACCACTTGTGAATCAAACGTGAAAACACATTAGGCTGGTTAAAAAAAAAATTTTTTGCAAAACATTACATTTTGATTCGTAAACCAAAACAACATATGCACATTGCAAACCGACAAATTCAAGACTTTTATATCAATACTAACGAGTCACAAATTTAAGTCCCAAAACCTGCCACCTATTTGTTGCCATATATTCCAATAAAGACACACACATACACAATTATCTAATTATATTACAGTTATCTCAAGACCCACCACACACAACATAATTAATGCACACAAAGGAACCTACAACTACACAAAATAAACAAAAATAAGACAGGCAATTTAAGTACAACTCAAAAAGTCATAATACAAAAAAAAACCATTTAATAGTTCTTAAGCAAAATACACACTCTGATTTTGGAATCGAACCGAGACGGTCATCTTTATTCTTACTCACAACACCCACCTTAGCAATCTTAACTCCATCAACATACTATATCGTTACCCTTGGCCCACGACCCGGGATTGGTAACTGGTAACAGTTTCTCAAGAGATCTGGTCGGGCAACGCAACCAATTTTGTATGAGCGAGAAACAAGTTGGCATAATTGAAGTTTGCGTCGCCGATCAGATTGACTGGCGTTTTATTCCGCCTCGCTCTTCGCACTGTGGGAATCTATGGGAGGTGGCTGTTAAAACAGCCAAGCATCATTTTTACCGTTCAGCTGCCAATTCTTTGCTAAATACCGATGACTAGCGTACTCTAGTATGTAATATCACCGCAATCATCAATTCTCGAGCCTCACTCCCTATTACAGGGCAACCCGATGACCTTGATGCTCTGACGCCACCACATCTTTTGAGGACCTCGAACGTCAATTCGATCTCTGCTCTAGACATCACTGGATTAAACTCAATCACCTCATTCGATGGCAGACGATTTGCTATCTTCAACAGACGTTTTGGGGTGCGCAAGCAGGAAGAGTACCCACAGTACACACTTCTTCAGTAGAGGTCGAAGTGGAGAGCTGCCTGGCATTGGTGTTGGCAACGTTGTTCTCGTCAAAAACGAGAGCTTGCCTCCACTCAAGGGGCCACTGGCTAAAATGACCAAACGTCGAAGAAGATGACGTTGCCCGGGTGGGCAAGAGCAGTGGCCAAGCTGTGTTTGCTGCCCAAGAAGTATGTTGAAGGCTCGAATCCTCCAACTGGGGAAATATGTTCGGCTAAGTGCCTTCCCCAAATGGATAAAAGTTGTAGTTAAATTAATAGAACATTTAACGTAACAAAAACAGTAACTCTCGCTTTAATTTGTCGCATTATCTATCTATCTATCTATCTTTAGCTATCTATGTCGCATTGTTTTGCTGCTTGTCTGCACGCAAGCTGCGCTGGCAACTTTGGCAGCTCCGCACGGTCAAATATCGTAATTGAGTGCGGTTGGTGTAGAGGTAACGTCCGATTTGCCTGAAGCGTTGTCTAACAATTAATTTTGCTAACATAATAAATAGAGATCAATTGTTGCTAAAACCTAAATCAAATAATCATATTGTTAAACGTTTTGTTGGAGCCTCAATTATTAGATGTGCCACCACCCGTGTTTAGCAACTGATCGCCAACTATTTCATTGTCTGTCTCATCAGGCAGTTCGCTTGATTTGTCTCCCTTCCCCTCTCCGAAACGAGCTGTTGATAATCTTTTAGATAATCCTTCTTCTGTCCGTAGATTCGAGCAGTCACCAATAGCGTCGCCTGAACCTGTTGAGTGTTTCTGTCTCTGTCTCTGTTCCTATTCCTCCTCAACCTCCTCAACCTCCTCTACTTTCGGTTATAGCAAGTTTTTGTGTCTAGGTTGTCTCCTCAAGTGTTTCCATTTCAAAGTTTAGTTTTGCACAACCTCGAGACATAGCTTTGTTAAAGTTAAGTGATCCGTCTGAATCATTCCCAATCATATGTGACACAGCATTCTGGTGGCCAGATATGATTGTTCATGAGCTTAGGCAAAAAAAATCCAATGAGGCCAATGCCAGTCAACTTGATCTAATTTAGTTCATCCTCACATGTAGCGTCTAATAGTGTTTCAAAAAACTAGTTCCGTCCGTCTGTCCTCTTATTGCCTACCAAAACGTAAGGGGCCTTTTATCTAAGCTCCATACGTTATTTTTGAATAGTACATATTTTAAAATTGACATAGTTGCACTTTCGTTAAAATTCTCAGTTTCTGATTGTGAAATCTTGTAAAATGTTTTGTTTTTATTTATCGACATGATCGACCGGGTCGCAAAGGTGGTGGTGTACTGATTGCAGTTAACACCAGCCACAGTTCCGAACTGATCATTGTTGATAAGCCTGTGCCGTTAATGTAACTTTTCCATTATTGTCTTTATCTATTAACTGTTCTCATATATCACCTTCTTCCGATAGTGATTAAAAATGTTTTAGCCCAATCAAGGGATTTCAACTGTCAAACATCACACGGTCAAATCTTAATGATTTGATATACCTTGTACCATCAGTACAGAAAGATTTTTTAGATTGTAGGCTTGACATGTCTCTTTTTCAAATTAATCCTGTACAAAACTATTTAAATAAATTGTTAGGTGTTATTTTTCTCACTGATAGCACCAATGCCAGTGTCTCTAGGTCTCCCCCTATATCACTACCCAAAGATTCTTACCATCCTACACTCGAAGTCTCGCTTTGGTATTTGGACCTGCCCTTTCAAATTACATAATCCCCAGTAGACCTCGTCGTTGCTTCCGTAAAGCAAACTTCACTTTGCTATGCTAACAGATTTGTGCAACAGACTGGTCTCGTTTGTACAATTAGGTTGATTTAGATTTTGCTGTTATCTTTTTTACGAGTCTATTAGTTCTCTCTTAGATAACTGCATTCCTAAAAGCGTCGCTTCCACCGAGTCACTAAATCTCCCTTCGTTCTACTTTAAAAAATATAAACGAACTGGTTCTGCGATTGATTTTTCTAAATATTCGACAGCAAAACCTAACTTTACACTTTTTAACTCTGAGTGTTATAACAAATTCTTGCTCGGTGAAAAATTCAATTCGCACAAGATCCAAACAATTCTATAGCTTTGTGAACTTTAAGCGTAGATCTTCTTCTTTACCTTCCTCATTTATCTGGGTTTCGAAAAGGCTAGCAATGAATCCACAGTTGTTGATTTATTCGCTGACTTCTTCCAATCAACTTATTCCTCTGTGCAGTATGCTAACACTTCTTATCCTTATAACATTACTTCTTCCAACTCTATATGGGAGCCCGAAATTTCCGAAACTTCTCTTCTTTCAATTTTCAAATCACTAAAATCCTCATTTTCTCCTGGGCCTGACCACATTCCTAGCTGTGTGCTCAAAGAGTGTTCTAGTTCATTATGCAAACCTATACTTAAACTCTTCAATCTATAACTCAATTCGTCTGTCTTTCCTTCTCTTTGGAAATAATCTTACATTATTCCTCTCTATAAAAATGGTCGAAAGTCGGATATTTCAAATTTCAGAGGCTTTGCTAAGCTATCCGCCATTCCGAAATTGTTTGAAGAGATTATAACCTCCACATTGCAGCATTATTGTAGATCTATTTTGTCACCTTTCCAGCATGGTTTCATAAACCGTCGGTCAACAACGACCAACTTGCTTGAATTTACTTCGCTTGTTAATAATGGGTTCCTGGTGAAAAAGCAAACTGATGTCATTTACACTGACTTTAGCAAAGCCTTTGACTCTGCGAATCATGATCTTCTCCTATTTAAGATTGATCGATTTTTTGCTTCGTTCTAATACTTCAAAACCTGTGACTGTAATCTCTGGTGTACCTCAAGGTAGCCACCTCGGTCCTCTGTTCTTCACTCTTTTTATTATTGATCTCCGTACAGTATTATCATTTTCTCGGATTCTCCTTTATGCCGATGACGTTAAACTTACTTTATCTTTGAACATCCCGATTCATTCTATTGGATTGCAAGATGATCTTAACTCCTGTTACGTGTCTGCTTTAACAAGGGCCAAAAGCCGGCTAGCTTCAGTCCTCCTCAGGGCTGGGTCTTTCCCAACGGCCACAGACAGCACAATCTCCGACAAATCGACATCTCTACCCTCACAACAACAACAACAAAAAAAAACACCTACTCACACACCTACAACCAAACACTCTGGAAGCACATAGAACTTGAGGCTTAGCTGGTACACCTCACGCGCCCCCCCTTCCTGTGGTCATCCCGTATTGTTTGTTGGGATCGGCCACCCTTCCCAGACGTCTGCGTCTGACTACTCCATGCCCGGACTTGGAGCCACTTCCCCCCTAAGAAACGCCTTAAGCCATCATTTTCCTCAACACTTAAACATTTAATAGACAATGGTTCTAGGCTTATACATATCTAAGTCTACAAGCTTTCTTTATCCTAAATCTATACACAATATATTGGGATGATTATGTGAGCATTTGCATTAACATTATTTCCTTAATTTTTTTATGGTCGTGGACGAGCTGAGATGGACGGTATTTATATAAGAGATGGATGCGACTTGGCTGAAATGGAGGACGAATGGATTCCAACTTTCAGTTTGACGATTCTGCTACTTGGGGTAGCTCAATGGATGCTTGCCTACCTAATCTATTGGAGCTCCAAGGGCCAGGACGACAACAAATATATTTACAATACGTCTTAAATGGTCCGGTTGGTTCCCTTATCCCTCGCGCTTCACTGTCTTAAATTCCTGTTAATTTCCTTTTCCTTTATTGCAGCCCATCTGAGCTCGCGACAGAACCATTAACAATATTCAAGGATTTTCAACCCGCCCGAGGACATTCACAAAATAATCCCCCAATGAAAAAAAAATATGAAAATTACCATAATATAGTTTTAAAAATAATGTAAAGAATTATGAATAAATATCTAAATAAGATAGCGAGCTGATAATTGGCTGATAATTTTCCACTCCCCAATGTGCCTCTCTGCCGCCCAGGATTCACTCCTGCGCTCTTGCCCGCCTCCCTTGGGACCAAATAGATTTTCTGTTCGCGGACGGGGCTTAATTCTGGATCCCTCCAGCAAAATTTTGGTGCGAGGCCAAGGTGCTGCCCAAACAATGGAAAGTCATGGGAGCTACCTAGTCGCTCGGAATGGACTCACTGAATTTAAGGATGTCCTCCAAGTGGGGTGGTCCCCGTCGGGCTTCGTAATCGGGGATCCCTCTATTCTCACAAGTTAGGCGGCGGCTGTGGTCCGTCTCTGTAGTTTAGTCTTCTTCCTCCTGCTTGGCTGTTAATCAGCTCTGCTGCTGTAATTATTCGGTCCACTATACTCCGGTCAAGATTTCCTTCCTACGTTGTACTCACTTCAGTTTGTTTAACACCGACCCGACAGATTTGATTAATTTTCACCACCACGTTTCTTTTTTTCTCTCGCGACTCCAAAAAAAATGTACGCTCGCTTACTCTTTCAACCGCCGCCTCTTGACCAGACTGTTCTTCCACCCACTCATTCCACCCCTTTTATGCCCTAGCTACCTTGCCGTTGTGCCATCTCATCTGTCCCAAGGTTAACGCCCGCTTCGAAGGCCATGGCCTAGATTCCCTAGGGAAGTGGGTGCGAAAGGGACTGCATCTGTTGCATCTCATTCTCACCCAATTTCCCCTCTACGATCTATCTTCATCCCGGTTCCAAAAATCCACGACAGGGGCGCTTTCTTTTCCCCTTCATAGGCGTGAGCTGCCCACTCGCTCCGATCTCTATTTTCAAATACACCGCCCTCCCCAATACCTATCGATAATCCCCCAAATGCAACACCATGCAAAAATTCACCGCGGCCTACACCACCAGTCGAGAAGAATATTTGCACGCATTTTCATTAGCTGCTTCTATTTTGATTCGCCTTCATCTTTATTTGACGGATCTTTCTACAGCCGGCGAGTACCTTGTTGTTCACAGCCCGTCTTCCATCCCAATGCCCAACGAAGGCCCACACCCACGGCAGCGCAGCATCTACCCTCTGGCCCAGCATTATGTATGTGAGAGGACCGTATGTATGTAAGGTACGAGAGGTAAGTATGTATGGGTGTCATATGCTTTCTGTATATAACATTGCATATCATTAATGCTTAAAATCCTCAGATCCTTAGCATGGTACACTCCAATCGCCTTGCCGGACAGATCTTCCAACTCGTACGCATTTCCTCCGACCGGCCGCACCACTCGGCACCTCACAAATTTCGGTGCGAATTTGGCATTGAAATTACGTGAGAAGTTGCTCTGGACAAAGCTTCGTCGGTAGATCTCCTGTCCTGATGTGGCATAGAACCTTCGCGCGAGCTTGTTGTACCTTTGTCGGCTTCCCTCATAGGCTCGATGCAGCTTCTTCTCTATCAATTCTCGTGTTAATTGGCGTTTGTCTCTTGTTTCCATTGCGACCACCTCATGCTCGGTCAGGGATTGTAGTTTGCGCGCCAATTTGTAGCTTGATCCATTCAGGAACATATGATGCCCAAAGACCGCGACAAACGGAGTCACTCCCGTCGCCTCATGCACCGCGTTGGGTATGGCCACCTCGATCTCTGGCAGATATTCGTCCCAATCTCGGTGATCTTCGGCGAGATAGGTCCTGATTGCGGCCAACACCGTACGGTTCACCCGCTCGGCTGCATTGCTTTGCGGAGAATAAACGGCGGTTTTCACATGCTTAATCCCAAATGCCTGGACCATTGTTTCGAACGCCTTGGACGTGAACTGCCGTCCGTTGTCTGAATGGATGATTTCTGGTATTCCAAACTTGTAAAACACTTCATGGACCAGAAACTCAACCACCCTAATGACACTCGCCTCTGGCATCGCTTTGAAAAATGTAAATTTGGAGTAGTGATCGACTACCACAAACACCCATGCTTGGCCTCTCTTTGATCTTGGGTATTTACCCAGAAAATATATTTTAATTTTCTGGATCGGTCTCTCTGTGATCACTTCCGCCCCTAACTCTACCTGCATACGATGATTCGGAGCTTTAGCCTCCTTACATTGAGTACAGCGACGTACATAGTCTCGCACTTGTAGAGCCATTTTTGGCCAATAGAATTGCCTGCGGAGCAGATGTAGCGTTTTCGTCATGCCTCCATGTGACGCCTTCTCATCCACATGCGCGCGCTTCATCAATCCAGCCGTAAGGGAACTGGGAACCCAGAGTTTCCTGATTCGACTTGATCCTCCAATCTCTCGAATCCGATTCGCTTATATATCAAGCCTCCCGTTACTCGCAAATCCGGCAACGATTCGTTTTGTTCCTCGATTTCTTTCTTCAGCTGCAAATACTCTTCGGATTCGAATTCGGTTGTCTGGAATCCGAGCACATCTTGAGGATCCACCTCCGCCTCCTCCACATATCTGGACAATGTATCAGCCACCACATTTTCTACTCCCTTCCGGTGTTCAATTTCAAAGTCAAATCCTTGCAACTGCAAAGACCACCTCGCCAACCTGCCACTCAGATCTTTTAACGACATTAGCCACTTAAGGATCGCGTGGTCGGTGATCACCGTAAATGGCATGAGTTCGATAAAGGGACGGAATTTTTGAATGGCCATTATCGCGGCCAGACACTCTTTTTCCGTTACGGAATAATTCAGCTGATGCTTATTCAACTTGGCTGAAAAGAACGCTATTGGCCTTTCCCCTTTTTCTTCGTCCCGTTGAAACAACACCGCCCCTACTCCCGCATGCGAGGCATCGCACTGGACATAAAACCGTCTGCTGAAATCCGCATGGACCAGTACCGGAGCCTTTGTTAACGCAGCCTTGAGCTCCTCTATGGATTTGATGACCTCTGCAGACAACACCAGTCTTTTTCCCGGATTACTTTTGAGGGCTTCGGTTAGAGGAACAGCCAACAGAGTGAAATTTTGGATGAATCGTCTGTCCCATCCCGCCGTTCCGAGGAAACTACGCAATTCCTTTACAGATTTGGGAACGGGAATTCGGAGGATGGCTGATACTCGTTCTGGATCCATGCGTATGGTGCCGCCTCCCACAATAAAGCCAAGGTATTTAAGATGCTTAAAACAAAATTGGGATTTTTGAAGTCCTATTGTCAAATTTGCTCTTTCCAAGCACTGCGCAACCTGTCTAAGATGCTGGATATGTGTCGGAAAATCTGGGGAAATGATGAGCAGATCATCCAGGTACACAAACACATTATTGCGCAATTCGGCGGGGATGACTTTATCCATCAGCCTGCATAGCCGCTGAGACGCGTTGCATAATCCGAAGGACATCATGGTAAACTGATACAACGGCCTACCAGGGACTGTGAAGGCGGTGTATGGCTTGCTTGCTTCGTCCATCTCGATTTGCCAATATGCGAATTTGAGGACCACGCTCGAAATATAATGGGTCTGCTCTATTCGTGATAGGATGCCTTCGATGCAAGGCAACGGATACGCGACTTTGATGGTCCTTTGGTTCAGCTTCCTAGCATCGAGGCAGAACCGATTTTTGCCTGGCCGCCGTACCACGGTGGTGCGATTGCTCCACGGCCCATCACTAACCTCAATGACCCCCAGCTCCAGCATCAGGTCGACTTCGGCCCACACAACTTCTTGCATGGCCGGTGAGAGTGGATAATGTCTATCATTTACAGGCTCTGCTCCCTCTATAAGCTTTATCGTATGCTTTTTCATCGAAGTTCTTCCCAATCCCTCCTTTTCATACGCTAAAAACTCTTCTTTTACTTTATTTAACTCTTTTATTTTGTTTTCTTTCATGATCCATAGTTCCGGCTGATTTTTGGGCAATTCCTCTTCCACTTCGCCATAGTGGGCCATTTGGGTAGAGAATACCTCGTCTACCGATCGCATGGAGGACACGGATTCCATCGTACCTAATATCGACGGTGCCAAGGAGAAACTGCGCCAGAAGTCCACTCCCAAATAAACGTGTTGCTCCAATCCTGGGCACACATAAAACATTATCTCCTTGGAAGCGCCTTTGTGCGATACTGGCAGTTTTACCCGACCAATGCGATCCTCGCCTCCCGCTGTCCTGACTATTTCGCCATATTTATGTTCAGCTCCTCCAGTAATTCTCGTCTGTTCCGTTCCAATACACTGACTGAGGCTCCAGTGTCCAAAAGCCCTCGGATGCTCTTCCCGCCAATGTGGACTTCGGCAAATGGACGATTGTCGACCTCTTGGCTTCGCCGTACAGCCTCAGCCACTTGCCTTTTTGTGACCTGCCTCTGTCGAAACCTTGCTCGTGTCTTCTTTACCTTTTCGGTCAGCAACCGCATCCCCTCTATCTTACGGTCTGCAAATATCCGGATTCTCACAACCAAATAAGCCCTCATTCTTTCTTCAGCCGGTAAATATATTAATTTTTTGCGTGTATCTATATTTGACTTATTTCTATAATTTTCTATGTTTTTCTGGCCTACTTCGTCGCGGGATTCCTTCCAGAACGCGCTTCCCCCGTCTTCGTCGCGCTCTTCACAGCGTTTCCCGAGCAATCCGGACAGGTTGGACTGTAGGCGTCGGGTTTCCCACAACGGTAACAGAACACTTTCCGCTCCCTTGCGAGGCAATCTCGGAATCCGTGGTTCGGATTGAAACAATTCCAGCAACCCGCTCTTAATGATGGTTTGTGCATTCGAGCTTCTTCCACATCTATCGCCAATTCTTCTTCTTCTGCATGAGATACGATTGCCTCACTGATGGATGGTTTTCCCGCCGGGAATCTTGTCTGTGGTACGAAATTGCTACGTCCTCTGCGGCCAAAGCACCTCTCCACCTCATTGCATTCATCGCGCAATTCATCCACCGAATAGAACTCCTTGGCGTAAATGTATCGGGCGATGTTCTCCCGCAATCCCTTTTTGATTGTATTAATCAAATCCCGATTGCGTAACGGTTTCGTCAACCTGGACGAGAGCTGTGCATTAGGTGTAGTCCTCCACTGTTTCACCTGTTTGCTGTTCCCGCTGTAGTAGCGCGTGCATCCGATCGTGCTCGGTCTGGTGATCTCGAAATCGATCCCTCAGCGCTTGCCGCAATCCGGCCCAATTGATTACACTGTACTGCCGCACGTAGATCCAGTACCATTCGCGCGCACGACCAGTAAGCAATACATGAAAACTTCTTAGAATGTCGCGCCATGAACAGTTGTACTGCTGTTGCAGGAACTCCAGACGGAAGGTAAAATCCTCAACAGAATTCCTTTCGAAGTCTCCAGAAAACGACACATTCCAGCGTTCAATCTTCATAAATGCCCCATTCTGGCTCTCGACGTTGACATAGAGTTCCTCCTCCAGATACTGTCCACCTCTTTGGTCCTCTCTGTACCTGATCCGTGTATTTGGGAATCTCCCGTTCCTTGTTGTCATGGAGTTGCCAATTGGCGGACTACTAGACCCTTCCTCGCTTCGAAACTCTGGTCTAGGCAACTGAGGCTTCCTTGGCACTGGAGGCGGTCTGTTGGCCTGAGTGTATACTTTTGGCACGGCTCTTTGGTTCGGATTTGCCGTCGGAATGATTTCCCTTTGCCCCTTTGGAAGATTCCCTACCAGGTGCCTTTGTGGATTCTTCATCTCAGGCATCCTCTCCTGGTTGGATCGCTGTGGCTGATTTGGGATTGGAATCACAGCCTCCTGAAGTAACTTCATCATCTCTGCGAACCCGTTTCTAATCTCTTCCTTTACGCTGTTGCTTATCCCAATTTCCAGCGACTGTCTATGCGTTTATTGTGCTTGTGCGATAGCGACTTTGACGGCCTCCTCTTCCTACGGGGTAAGATTCTGGGCTGGGAACCGGTGATCTGGCTGCGGACTTCCTACTTGCTGCTGCAGTTCGGTAGCTTGGCGCTGTAGCTGTTCTGCCCAGTGCTGCTGTTCCTCAGCTCTCCTTTGCTCCTCGGCAGCCTGTTCCTTTGCGGCTAAGTGCTGTTTTTGCCAATCTTGCAATGGTGTTCGGCACAGCCCGCCTGCTACAATTGGCGGCGGCAGAACTGCCCCTTATTCAATGTCCGTTTGCCAAATTTCGTCCTCGCCTGGTGTTATTGGCCCTCGAGATCTAAGCTGATGCCTATGATTTACTTTTTCATCTGCAATGGTGTTTTCTTAATATGTGCCTAAATACACTAACTAAATATCCCAAAATTAAACTAAACCCAACAAAACAACAGTAAACAAATTTTAACAATTCTTTCCTTCTCTAGACAATTTATCTTCATACAAAACAAAGGGGGAAGTACTCCTTTCCGGACGGTTTCTGACGCTACTCCCGGTTTTTCCGCGTCGTCTTATCTATGTGCTTCTGCTCCGGTGTGCGATGTGTCGGCTTAGCAAATCTTCGCTTTTGCGAGGACTTCTAGTCAAGACAACCCACGGAGCCATCTTATGCTTCCTTGCTACTTCCTTATTACTGGATATCTTCGGGATTCATTGGATTCGTTGTGCTACGCAGTGGACCTTTTGTATATCGGTCTTCCTGGGCCACCCACGACATTCCATGTTCGTCCATGGCCAATTCCTCTTTCGACTTCTCCATTAAAAGGAAGCATATAAAGCTAGAGGGTAAATTTTGAAATTCCTTACTCTCGGATTACCATTTCTAAACTTCATGTCTTTCACAGGTCGAGATCTCCATAATCCACCAGGACAAATCCTCCGGTCGCCATCTAAAATACCCTTTGTTGGGTTCTTAGAGCCTTACTGGATTCTATGGCTTTCATGTTGCTCCTCCAGACACGATAGTCAGATAAGTCACACTACAATTTACTCTAGTACAATGATTCTTTGGCTTTTTCTGCATCCCACACAGGCCCGCATCTTTATCGCGCAATCATCAGCCAGCCTAATGCTCCCCATGAGCCTTCGAAAGGATACTGGCCTGAACGGTCTGCTGCGCCTTCCTTGAGATGTCGTCTTCTCGGACTTATTTATAAGAATACGACTGTGTGTGCACCTATGCTTCTACAACAACCCCCCAATCCTGCTGGTACGGTCACCTGTGCATGAAGGTACAACGTTTCATCGGTTGGGCGCCATATTGTTACGTGTCTGCTTCAACAAGGGCCAAAAGCCGGCTAGCTTCAGTCCTCCTCAGGGCTGGGTCTTTCCCAACGGCCACAGACAGCACAATTTTCGACAAATCGACATCTCTACCCTCACAACAACAACAACAAAAAAAAACACCTAATCACACTCCTACAACCAAGCACTCTGGAAGCATATAGAACTTGAGGCTTAGCTGGTACACCTCACGCGCCCCCCCCCTTCCTGTGGTCATCCCGTATTGTTTGTTGGGATCGGCCACCCTTCCAGACGTCTGCGTCTGACTACTCCATGCCCGGACTTGGAGCCACTTCCCCCCTAAGAAACGCCTTAAGCCATCATTTTCCTCAACACTTAAACATTTAATAGACAATGGTTCTAGGCTTATACATATCTAAGTCTACAAGCTTTCTTTATCCTAAATCTATACACAATATATTGGGATGATTATGTGAGCATTTGCATTAACATTATTTCCTTAATTTTTTTATGGTCGTGGA
The DNA here is from genome assembly GCA_035044965.1 of Lordiphosa andalusiaca. Taxonomy (NCBI): domain Eukaryota; kingdom Metazoa; phylum Arthropoda; class Insecta; order Diptera; family Drosophilidae; genus Lordiphosa; species Lordiphosa andalusiaca. The sequence continues at coordinate 58,060 of JAWNNM010002230.1, forward strand.
CGAGCTGAGATGGACGGTATTTATATAAGAGATGGATGCGACTTGGCTGAAATGGAGGACGAATGGATTCCAACTTTCAGTTTGACGATTCTGCTACTTGGGGTAGCTCAATGGATGCTTGCCTACCTAATCTATTGGAGCTCCAAGGGCCAGGACGACAACAAATATATTTACAATACGTCTTAAATGGTCCGGTTGGTTCCCTTATCCCTCGCGCTTCACTGTCTTAAATTCCTGTTAATTTGCTTTTCCTTTATTGCAGCCCATCTGAGCTCGCGACAGAACCATTAACAATATTCAAGGATTTTCAACCCGCCCGAGGACATTCACAAAATAATCCCCCAATGAAAAAAAAATATGAAAATTACCATAATATAGTTTTAAAAATAATGTAAAGAATTATGAATAAATATCTAAATAAGATAGCGAGCTGATAATTGGCTGATAATTTTCCACTCCCCAATGTGCCTCTCTGCCGCCCAGGATTCACTCCTGCGCTCTTGCCCGCCTCCCTTGGGACCAAATAGATTTTCTGTTCGCGGACGGGGCTTAATTCTGGATCCCTCCAGCAAAATTTTGGTGCGAGGCCAAGGTGCTGCCCAAACAATGGAAAGTCATGGGAGCTACCTAGTCGCTCGGAATGGACTCACTGAATTTAAGGATGTCCTCCAAGTGGGGTGGTCCCCGTCGGGCTTCGTAATCGGGGATCCCTCTATTCTCACAAGTTAGGCGGCGGCTGTGGTCCGTCTCTGTAGTTTAGTCTTCTTCCTCCTGCTTGGCTGTTAATCAGCTCTGCTGCTGTAATTATTCGGTCCACTATACTCCGGTCAAGATTTCCTTCCTACGTTGTACTCACTTCAGTTTGTTTAACACCGACCCGACAGATTTGATTAATTTTCACCACCACGTTTCTTTTTTTCTCTCGCGACTCCAAAAAAAATGTACGCTCGCTTACTCTTTCAACCGCCGCCTCTTGACCAGACTGTTCTTCCACCCACTCATTCCACCCCTTTTATGCCCTAGCTACCTTGCCGTTGTGCCATCTCATCTGTCCCAAGGTTAACGCCCGCTTCGAAGGCCATGGCCTAGATTCCCTCGGGAAGTGGGTGCGAAAGGGATTGCATCTGTTGCATCTCATTCTCACCCAATTTCCCCTCTACGATCTATCTTCATCCCGGTTCCAAAAATCCACGACAGGGGCGCTTTCTTTTCCCCTTCATAGGCGTGAGCTGCCCACTCGCTCCGATCTCCATTTTCAAATTCACCGCCCTCCCCAATACCTATCGATAACCCCCCAAATGCAACACTCCTTGCATTCTTGGTGCTCGGAAAATCATTTGCACCTTAACTGCTCCTTTACGATTGGCAATTAACCGTTGCAACGTATTTCGTCTGTCGTTGATCTTGGAATTCTTTTTGACCCCAAATTGAGTTTTAATCACCACATCTCCACTATTGTTAACAAAGCGAATGGTGTACTTGGATTCATTAAACGTTGGTCGAAGGAATTTAATGATCCCTACACCACTCAACTCCTTTATACTGCTTTAGTCCGTCCCGTGCTAGAATACTGTTCATCCGGATGGAGTCCGCAGTATAAAAAGCATGTTGATCGTATTGAATCAGCTCAGAAATAATTTTTTCTAAAACTCGGACCCAAACCTCCGTTTGCCATCGTACTCCAAAAGACTCTTGCTAATAGACCTACCTTCGCTAGCTAACCGTAGAACAGTCTTAGGTGTTTCTTTTCTTCACAAGTTATTCATCCGTGATGTAGATTCTTTTGAACTCTTACGTCGCCTTAACTTCTCTGTTCCTTCTCTGCCAACCAGAAACTTCTCTCCTTTAATCTTGTCTAGATGCACAACTGATTATGCCCAGCATAATAAATTTCTTGTTTTATGTCAAGACTACAACGATCTTTATCACCTCCTCTCAACAGATATCTCTCTCTTCTCCTTAAAAACGTCCATATACACTTATCTCTGTGAAAATCTCTGACCACTCCCAGCTGTGAATAGGGGGCATGGCATAGCTTGCAAGACTGGCTAATAAATCTTCCCCCACTTGGTCAGGGATTTTTCGGTTATCTATTTATTTGTCTTTTACTTTAATTTTTAATTTGTAATTGTTTAGTCTTACATTTAATTTTTTTTTATAGTTCTATGCCTTAATTCCTCTCTGTATTTGTATGCCTGCATTTTCTTGTTTTTTTTCTTACCTCTTCAGGCCTGTTCTTACTTTCACATAATTTATTCAATTTGAAATAAAAATAAAATTGAACGATTTTCCGTTGGCTGTTCTGGTATTCGACTTGCAATTCGAATGTTTCAGTTCCAAATTGATTTTCTTTTGACAACTCGCTCAACTTAATCAGTTGGATGAAACAAACAAAATACAAACTCTGCAAAAATCAATAGTGCTTTAATACAGCTGTTTTATATCTCGCTTTGTTTTAATGGCATTTTATAAAAATTTACGAATTTACTTCTGATTTCACAGGCTCCAAGCAATGTGAATTCAAATAGAGTAATTCTATCAAATTATGAAAACCAGAACAGGTAGCCAAGTCGAAATAGAGATAATTTAGTGTAATTGAAAAACTAAACAGGCTTGTATATTTGTTAACCGGTTTTGTTAGCTCTTATATCGACTCTGGCTAAAACACGCTGTGAATAGGGGCATAGCTGGCGGGACCGGCAAATAAAAATCCTCCCCCGAGTCGGATTCGTTATTAGTTTATTTTGTAATTTTGTTAAGCTTTATTTTGCAAGCCTCATTTGTAAATACGACTTTTTATAACGTGTTTAAAAAATTGTTGACAGCCTTTTTTTGTCGACTATTAGTAAATAAATTAACCGCTTTGAACATTAATTGTTCGTGTTATTCTTTGGTGGCCAAATTTCTTGGTCAAACATTGGCTGGCTATTTAAGCCAAAGGCTTACTAGTTCAATCGAAATAAGTTTATATTTTTATATATTATATAAATTGTTATTCTCTTACTTATATATTTTTTGTAAGTATATAATTCTGGGCTTTGTGAGGGTGCAGGACAACGCAATACAATTTTCCACCAAATTATTAGGACCTAGATCGTTTCTGTTTGTCATGTACTAACTTTTCTGGACGCCACTGTTAAGGCACAGTTTGCGAAAAGATCAGTTTAGTATTTTTTTTATTTTTGCCATTATATCTTTTTCTGCCTTCGTGAATTTGGTCACACTGGTAGAAACTTCAAGAGTTAGAGGAACTTCCGATTTGACTTTGCCATTTATTTTCTTGAAAGCAGCGGGAAAAGACGTTCCACTACTCTGAGTGTGATCAAAGTTCATTTTATACCACGTGCAAGTCGATAAGCTGCAATCGCATTAAGCATCCTTGCCAAGGCTTTTTATTTCTGCCCCATCTGCGTGAATCGAAGCGGTGGACAAGTTTTTTTTTCTTGTCGTTGGCGCATACGACCACACGAGTCGCCGTCTCCAACCTCATTCTGGGTAAGCTAGTGAAAATACATTACGCCAGTGTTTCATGTGAGAATTTGTTCAGGTGTTTCTGATCTGCGGTGCCTTCGTGTTCCTGCGGCGTCAATTCAAGCGTATTTTGGTGCAGAGCGAAGTGGTTACATTTGGCGAGACTTACAAGCCTAAGCCAGGCTTGGCCATGTGCCAACTCTAGGCCATAAAACACACACACGCATCCAACGCACCACATCCACATCGAGAACACAGACTTCCAGATCAATGGAACTCCTGAGTTCGTAAACCTAGTCGAAGCCTCAGATTATCGCTCATACAACCCGCTTATTTTTGGGTGAACCCTCGTGCTGGCCATAACCTCTTGCCGTTTATAACCTTGGCCACATGGATTCAGTTGCAGACGCAGAAGATTGAGAGGAAGGAAATGTTCGTTAGCGTGCTGGACACTTTCGCTAAGTGCAAGCTTTCTCTACTTTTCCCCGGATGAATAATTGGAAAAAGTTTTGAAATTATATTAATTTACCTTTATAGAGAAACTTACTTATAAAATTTTCGATGTCTCTTATAGTTCAGCCATGCGTTCTACTTTTGTTGCATCCTTAAACTTTTATTTAAAACACCCCCACAGTCAAATCAACGTCAACAGGCTTGCTGACATCGATGGACCCTTCAGTGTATAGTGAGTACGGCACAGCCGATTTGTGTAGATAATAGAATGCAACAGGAAAAGGATCGCAGTCGTTGATAATATAAAGAAAGCAAAAGAGAGCAAAGATGTTGATCTAAACCATATTTATCAGTAAGAGTCTCCATATTCAAAACATTAGTTTTCTTTTGAAGTTTATTAGATATTCCTGAATATGACTTCCAATAATCATTAAGTTTTCACCTATTCAGTTTATAAGATTCTTTATTAATTAAGTTGTTTTCCTTCTTCATTCAACTGCTCGCTTCGCAACAACCCAAATAATGGCTCTCCTGAGAGTATCACTCTGGAATGCAAATGGCATTCCTCGCCACAAAGTGGAGTTATCCAAATTTATCCAAGACAATGAAATCGACATAATGCTTCTTGCGGAAACTCATCTGACGGACCGATATAATTTCCAATTATTGGGATATGCATTTTACGGCACAAATCACCTAGATGGTAAAGCCCATGGCGGAACTGGTATCCTAGTCAGAAGCCGCATCAAACATTATCCACTAACGGGATATTCGGAAACCTACCTACAAGCCACATCGATATGCGTAGAATCTAAACGAGGCAATATCACTCTGTCTGCGGTTTACTGTCCCCCACGATTTGCGATATCAGAAAAACAATTCCTAGATTTCTTTAATACACTTGGTCAACGCTTTTTCGCTGCGGGTGACTATAACTCTAAACATCCCCACTGGGGCTCCAGACTGATTAATCCCAAGGGGAAGCAACTCTACAACGTTCTCACGCGCGCATCAAACAAACTCGACTATGTATCTCCGGGAGGGCCTACATACTGGCCAGCAGATCCAAAGAAAATACCCGATCTTATAGACTTTGCTATAACAAGAAAAGTTCCACAAAACCTGGTAACTGCAGAAGCCCTTGCAGACTTGTCGTCAGACCATTCTCCAATAATATTCACCCTTCTTGAGTGCCCTCAGATCAGACAATATCCTCGGAGACTGACTTCACACAAGACAAACTGGCTCAAATACAAAAAATATATCAGCAGTCACATCGAGCTGAGCCCGACCATAAACAGCGAAGTAGACATTGAAAACTCAGTACAAGCCCTCAACTCTATCATTACTGCTGCTGCTCATCATTCAAACCCTCAAACAACAACAATAACACCTAAGCAAGATAGTAGATTAACGAACAGCTACATAGACCGACTGGTGTCTGAAAAGCGGCGTGCAAGAAGAGAATGGCAGCACCATAGGTCGCCTGCGTCAAAAAATTGTCTGAGACTTGCGGAACTCATACTTCGCAAAGCACTCGAAGCGGAAGAGCAGCTAGCCCATAGCCGTTACATAGAAAAACTATCGCCTACAAGCACCAAATTTCCCCTATGGAGAGCACATGCAAGCATAAAGCCCCCTGCAAATGTAGACACGCCTTTAAGGGACCAGAGTGGAAGTTGGGCCCGCAGTGACGAAGAGAAGGCAAATGTCTTTGCACTTCACCTTAGAAATGTCTTCCAGCCAAATCCACCAACTAATGGCTATGCACTTCCATTGGTTCCCATCGCGGCACAAACTGACCCAATTAAAGTTCATTCACTTGAAATAAAAAATGCTATCGGAGATCTACAACCCAGAAAAGCGCCTGGACATGATCTTATTACGCCAAAAATGATTATGGAACTTCCAAGTCCTGCCATAACATATATCTCAAGACTTTTCAATGCAGTACTGCGATGTGGATACTTCCCAACCCAATGGAAAAAGTCCACAATCATAATGATCCATAAACCAGGAAAGAATAAAACCCAAGCGTCATCATATAGACCCATTAGTCTGCTACCTTGCTTATCAAAACTTTTTGACAAGATCTTACTCCGTAAAATTGATTCCCATGCGCAAAATATCATTCCATCACACCAATTTGGGTTTCGAGCTAAACACGGGACTATTGAGCAAGTCAACCGCATAACTTCAGATATTCGGACTGCGTTTGAAAACCACGAATACTGCTCTGCCATTTTCCTAGATGTTGCCCAAGCATTTGACCGCGTATGGTTGGACGGTCTTACATTCAAGATAAAGACAATGCTTCCACCAAATACACACAAAGTCCTAGAAAGTTACGTCAGTAACAGAGTATTTACAGTTCGTCAAAATGAGTACACAACAGAAGAGTTCACCATAGGAGCCGGAGTACCGCAGGGAAGTGTTCTTGGTCCTTTCCTATACGTACTATACACTGCCGACATACCAACAGACTCTCGACTTACAATAAGTACTTTTGCGGATGACACGGCAATATTAAGCAGATCACGATGTCCAATTACCGCAACAAGACTTTTGGCAAGCCACCTTACCTACGTGTAAGAGTGGCTGACCAACATCTTATAAATACCAATAAGCCAAAGTTTAAACACGTGACGTTCGCACTCAACAGAAGCAGCTGCCCTTAACTATCCCTATACGCGACTTTGATCCCGCAATCAAACGATGTTGCAAACCTAGGTGTACACCTTGAAAGAAGGCTTACATGGCGCAAACACATGGTCTCGAGTAAACTTCAAATAAAGATAAAAGCCAACAGCATTTACCAAGTCCATGAGCATGCGAGTTATGTATCACGCCTTTGGACACCTCAAAACTACGCTTAGACGTATTGGAAAAGGACTTGAGAATTCTCCGCGACAGGCGTCCTGCACAACTTTATTACTGCATGTGGAGAAGAAGCACATGAAGGATTTTCCGAAATGCCCACTCGTATCGAGAGAGAACAGCCCAACCTAAGCCCGACTATAGGAGGCCGCAGAAGATGGGCGCAAATGATCAGAAATGACATCACACTTAATTTTTGTAAAAAAATTTAATTTAATTATAGAAGTATTTAACTCTATGGTTTTCTTATATTTTTCAATAGTTGGTTCTGGACCGCTCTATTGTCCTCTAAGATCGGTCAATTTGGTCGGCCCGGTGCACTGAATCCTAGGCATTGCTTTTCTCTGCGATCTGAGGCCTCATTGCTCTGTTTTATTTCTTCCAATATTTGCATTAGTCGGATGACGTTAGGGCTTCTTTTAGGAGGTTGAGAATCAGAAGACAAGGTGCTTGAATTGTTAAGTTCTCTATCCATTAATGAGTCATAGGTCATAGCTGCACCTCACAATTTTCAAAACTTTCTAAAAATTATGTTATAATTTCTACCTTTCTCTTCCTCATGGGCTCCGAAATTTATTCTTCGGGATCCCTCTAGCCCTTGCGACACTTTCTCGAAGTGAACCCACTGATATGGAGAGCCGTCTGACGGAACCATGTGGGCATTTTCGGGTCAAAAAGGTGGCAGAGGCAGATCCACATAGATCTGCCCGTTCTTTTTCGACCAAAAGTCGATAATAACATTCTACCCGACATCAATTCACTTCCATTTTTTCGCAAATTGAGTGGCATTCGGGTTTACTTTGTTCTTTCTTCTTGCTGGCCTCTGAGCAGATCGGTCTGAGTTTTCTGGTCTATCCAAAATTTAGTCTGGCAATAACATAGCCATCTTTGGACTAAAAGCGAAAGAGAAACTAAAATCGTGATGGTATTAAGCAATACAAAACGAAAAGATAGCTAGTTTGAAGCTCCAGCTAACAGATTCATAGGAATTCCGTCTTCAATTGGGAGTGGTAAGAATCGAACAAAACCCCCATTATCTATAGCTGAAAACTTCCATTCCGATTTAGTGAACAGTGTCACTCGTCAGTTTCCTTAACCGGCTGACCTCCTAGCCAGGTACCTTAAGGTGGACTTGCCCAAGCTTCGTTCCGTTTTTTTCCGCCTGTGTATGCATACATATGTCTTATAGCGGCAGTAGCAAAAACGGAAGTGGCAACAGCCAAAGGGGTACATTGTTCACACCCACAAGATGGGTTATTTTTCTCAATCGTGCGGTGATCACCTCCGTCCATTTGGAGGCGGCCAAAGCTGTCCCTGGTTTTTGCATGACTCCTGCCACAGGGGAGCAACTTGGCCCAGTCAACTTTACACCTCGCCTTACACCCAGCCACGGAGTCGCAGGCGTTTTAAGCAGCTTCAGGGACCAGGGATCCTCTTGAAAGGCGTGTATGTGTGGTTGTTCCAGAGTGCCTGACGGAGAGTTGGGAGATCTCTAACGTGTAGAGAAAAATGCGACGGGAGTTTGTTGAATTGACCGACGTACCATGTACCTAGTTTACGAATTGAAGTTGAACCCATTTTTATTCGTATTTAATACACCCCCTTTTCCCCCCTCATCACCGACGAAAGGCCTTTTATCAAATGAGCAGGAAAGTTTCCTGAAAATGTGTGTGTTGTTGTTAACCTGACTCAAACAGAAGTGAACTAAACCAAAAAAGGACAAAGTGATAGAAAGCCTGACTTTGTAGAAAAATATGAGAAAAATGTGTAATTGATATAGGATGAAAAGCCGAGTGTTCTTTCATTCTTCTTTTTCTTTGGTGTCCTATTCGCGGAGTTTGATAAATGTTTATTTAACTGTACTGTTGCGGAGGATTTCGCTTGATTTTTGAATGTAACTTTTAATTTGTAACTGCCGCCTAAGTGAAATAGTTAACCGCTTTTTATCCTCAACATTATTGCATTCTTGTGTTCTTGCATCCATTGAACAGCTGACTGGGATTTGTTTTATTTGAAAAGATAAGTTGGTGTAAATAAAATGGATTGAGATGATGGGTTTCTCTCAAGGGCGTAGCCAGCTTTCCAAGAACCCCACCGTCTTCGAGCAGCTTTGTCTTAATGTATCTTTAGTGATACATTTCAGCATTAAATAGTAAAATAAATTTGGTTTTGATATGAAATGAGTAGCAATCCTTAAAATAATGTCGGAAAATGAAAATATAATGGAAAAGTGAATTTTTCCAAGCAAAATCTGTTATCAAGTGGGCCAACTTTCTGGCGATATTCTTTTGTTTTTTTGCGCTTAAAGTTTTACAGCTGTTTATTGTTTATGTTAGTGCTGGCAGTTGTAGCGATACTCTTACAATAGGCAAAATTACCGATACCCTGTCAAGTCACTACTGGAAAAGTCACGGATGCAACCGCATCCAAAATGGATGCAACTTAATTGCTACCAATATCCGCATATCTCCCGGTTTGGACTCAATATCTTTTATTTCGCTTCTTTGAGGCGAGAACAGCTAATTTCTTGGAAACTTGCATAGTGACGCGCGTGGACTCGTGGTGCAGGCTGTACTAAAGGAGCGACGGACACCCCAAGAGGACGAGCTGAGCCTTGTGTTGAGGGTGGAAACTGATCTGCACGACTGCAAAAGAGACCAACGTGGTGAGTGCATCTGCTGGCTTGGAAAAGACGCCCAAATATTGTGGATGTGTGTGTGTGCTTGCGCGCGGCTTGAGGATCGTGCTCATATTGTCATTTCGCTCTAACATAACGGAAGGCTACGGGCAAGTGACTGAAGGCGAAGACGATGGCGTATGTGTGTGTTGATGAGTGATGAAATTCTAACATATACTTACACATCTGATGAAATTCTTGGAATCTGAATTCGAACTACTTGGACGTAAAAAACAGTATTGGCTTGTGGCAACTACTAGTAAGTGCCTATTGATTGTTGATTTGAGTAAGGGTTTTTCTGTCTGATGGTGTTGACCAGTGCTAAAGCTGCAATGAGTGGCACCCAAGGAGAAACTGTTGATGGTGAGGCCGCAAATGTAGACGCCTCAATGGTGGCGGGTGGCGGGCGGCGCACAAAATAATTCCGACCGAGGAGAACCACCTGTGGGAGATGTGGCGTCTAATGCAATAATTCCAACAAACGAATACCAGACAAATGCAACAATTCGAGATGGAAATATTGAAAATGAATAAGATTCAAATGGAAAAAACAAATTTCCTAATTGAAGCGATCTCTGGGGGTGGAAGAATAAAGAGGGCAACTGGAGAACAGCCAGCAATCAGTGTTGCTGATACATCAAATGAGATTTTACAACCAAGAGAGCAGGCTGATATCTTTCAGCAAGAATCAAATCACAAGCTATACGACTTGTCAGATTTTGATGGTACACCGGAGCAGTGGCCAATGTTCAATGAAGCCTTTGTCATGACTACAGCTGAATATAGGTATTCCGGTCGGTTGTTGCGGCTGCAATAGGGTTTTAAGGGCAAAGCTAAAGAGACCGTTGAGTTTTTGCTTTTTCATAGTCAGAATGATCCTAGCATTTTAGAGTCCCTAAATCAGAACTTTGGTAGACCAAATGGGTAGTCAAAAGTCAAGTTAGTCGTGCCAGAGAATTTCCAAACATCCGCGAAGGAAAGTTGGATCAAATGGTTGCATTTAAAATAAAGGTACAAAACTTGTCTGCGTTCTTGGAAGTAGCAAATGCACATCTACAGTTAAGAATCCAACTTTAATGGAGGAATTGGTGCTCAAGTTGCCAGTGCAGCAGAGACTCGAGTGGGCACGCTTTTCAAACCTCTTGGGGCAAACAAATCGATCACCGATTTAAGTTTGTGGCTGCAAGACTTAGTGGATGATGTTTAAGATTCAGGTTTGGTAGATAAATTTGGTAGATGCAATTTACAAAAAGAAGAAGAAAAAATCGAGATTTTTTCACGCAAAAGAAACTGGGTCAGACAACGAGAAGGGTTGCTAGTACTGTTATCTCAAACACAGCCTGGAGAAATGCAGTGCATTTGCTCAGTTGAACAATGAAAAGAAATGGCAGTTTGCAAAAGAAAAAAGGCTCTGCTTGAACTGTCTTAAAAGTGGGCATCGAAGTCAAGACTGATAAATACTTCATCAGTGTGAAACAAATGGCTGTACCAAACGTATTCACAATTTACTTCACAAGGTCATTAAAAATTTTACATTAACGTATCTAGCAAATGCCAGTCGTTAACAAGCACAGCAACGCATGCAAAGACTTCCAAAATTCTCTTAAAAACCTTGCCTGCAAACTGCATGCGAATGTAAGAAAAGTAAAGTGTCATGCATTTTTGGATGAGGAATCTTCTGTTACACTTATGAATAAAAGCTTGGCAGACCTTTTAAAGCTAAAAGGACCAAAGGAAAATTTGACACTAAAATGGTTTGGAGATAAGCAACTTCCTGAGTTAGTGGGTCAATTAGACCTTGGAGTATCAGGTGAGAATGACGATAAGGTTTATGTTCTGAAGGGTATTCGAACTATGAAGGATTTACAGCTGCCGAAGCAGACTATAAGTTTGTTTGAGCTTAGTTCTAAATAACGCCATGTAAAGAATATTCCACTAAAAGAGTACACAGACGGAGTACCAGGGTTGCTTATTGGACTAGATAACGTACATTGGTCCTAAGAATATGCAAGCAGTTGGGATAGATCGTTTATGGCCAATGTCAAGGAGAGCCTGGATCCAGCAAAGAACTGAAGGGCGTCCATCAAGTTAGAGAAAGCAACGATGAATACATCGACCAATTGGTGCAAGACTACATTGCGACTGCTGAAATGGATGTACGAGGCTTAAAGAACCATGTTGAGAGTGGAGAAACAACAAGATCAAACCAATTACTACTAGACACGACCAAAAGGGTTGGTGACGTTTTGAGACAGGTCTTCTGTGGATGACAGATAAAGTAGTTTTACCGGACAGTAAGAAGATGGCATTCAAACGGCAGTTGGCTTTAGAAACAAAGTTTAAGCGATAACCAGAATACTTTGAAAGGTACAGCAAGCTGGTGACTGCTTATAAAGATAAGGGATACATAAAGCAACTAACTAGAAATAAAGGCAGATACCCAAAGGCATTTCCTTCCTCATTTTGTAGTTATAAACCCCAATAATCCAGACAAATTAAGGATTGTGTTCGACGCAGCATCTGAAGCTGAGGGAGTGTCATTGTTAATGAGTGGTTCTGATGTGAATCAATCTTTACATCGCTTAAAGATTATGAGATTCAGACAGAAACGTGTTGGAGTATGTGCTGATATAGCAAAAATATTTCACCAGGTCAGGATACGGCCGGAGGATCTCTGCGCACAAAGTATACTATTGAGGAAAAGTCCAAACGAGGATTTGAAGGTATGCCGCTTAATACTTGATTGATAAGAACGCTCTGGAATTTAAGGAAAAATTTCCAGATGCCGCATATGCTATAATCAGAAACCATTATGTGGATGACCTCGATCACTGTTTCTCATCTGAAATGAAGCTGTAAAGGTCACGAAAGAGATAGTGCAAATACATCGCAGTGGAGGACTCGAGTTAATTGTCTATCAAATTCAAAACTTTCAACAGCATATTTGCAAATGGTGGGACTGCCAGTGACACCATTGGTCTTGTTAGGGATGACGCCTCGCACTATGAGAAGGTATTAGGAATGTTCTGGTGTATACGCAGCGACGATTTTGGATTCTTGTTATCATTTCGAAAAATTGATGAGGCATTGTTTGCATATTCAAGAATCCCAACTAAACGAGAAGTATTAAGAGTAGTCATGTCTGTGTTCGATCCATTTGGTATTCTCGCTGAATACTCACTAAATGCAAAATTGCTTCTCCAATCCATATGGCAAAATAAAATAGGTTGGGATCAGCTAATTGAGACCGAAGAGTGTTGACTCCAGAGCCTCAGTGAAGTCACCAAGATTAAAGTTCGTAGATGCTACGGAGCTGAAATTTGTAATGTAATGGTTGAGCTATTAAAGGCAAAGTTCTTATTTTTAAGTCAATGCAGAAACAGCATATGAGTCGGAGAAAACCATAAATGATGAACTCAACGCAATTTTGGAAAGGTTCTCATCATTTACGAAACTGGTTAAGGTTCTGGCAAAGCTTCCTTGAGTATTTGAGATTGAGGAAGCAGAGAAAATAGCTATTCGCAATGTTCAAGATATAGCCTATCACGATGAGCGGAGATTACTTCTAAGTGGAAATCCAATAGAGAAAGGCTGTAAGCTGTGGAATTTGTCTCCTATCTTGGATGAACAAGGAATCATTCGTATGAACGGTTGTATAAATAATGCAAATGCTATCACAGAAGAGACTTGAAGCACTATAATATTACCGCAAAGGAGTTATGTGACAAATCTGATTGTACAGCTTTATCATGAGGAGTGGAAGCCTCGGAACATGAACACGATCATCATACCACATTGCAGAGAACAAGTACGTCAGGTTGCCCGCCATTGTAGAATTTTCCAAACACAAAGAGCTCGTCCAGTCGTTCCGGAAATGGGGCAACTACCGGAAGATAGACTGACGTCGCATGTACGTCCGATTTTCTACGTGGGAGTTGATTTCATGGGCCCATTCTTAAGAGTTCCTGGTCGAAGTTCAGAAAAGCGCTGGATTTGTCTCTTCTCTTGCCTAACAGTTAGAGCAATTCACCTAGAAATTGCAAAGGATTTGACCATTGACATGTGCATCAAGGTTCTGCATGATTTCATGGCACGGCGTGGGAGACCAAAATGATTTCGTTCAAACAATGGAACTTATTTGGTTGGAGCTGAGCGTGAACTGAGAACACAAGTACAAGAACTTGACCATAAGAGGACTGCAAAAGAATTTGCAACACATCTAATTGAATGGCTTTTTAATTGTCCTTTCAATCCACATTCAGGAGGATGTTGGGAGCGATTGGTCCGTAGCTTTAATGGAAAAAGGGAAGAATTGTTTCAGTTATGGCTGGACGAGACGGCTAGGTACGGTCTGCAACCGTGAAGACATCCGCTGGAGTAGTTCGCCGCCCGTCATGTATGCTAGCAAAGCTAGACTTAAGTGAATCTAAAGAGGATTGGATTCACGGTAGCGGAGATGTCCAGAGGATTCCGCTTAATTTTCGAATGTAACTTTTAATTTGAAACTGCCGCCTAAGTTAAATGGGTAACCGCTTTATTTGAAAGGCTGAGATATTGTTTCGTTCCCATGCTCCCATTTTTATATCAATGTTAAATACGTTCACGTTAGAACTAAGTTATCGCTTAAATCTATGAATATGATGTCCGTCAAAATTGCGTCGTTGAAATAACGTCGAATTGGAGCGGTGGAGTGTAGAACAGAAGGGAATTTTAAGTTTTTTAATTATTTCCATATTAAGCAATCAATTTTGAAATCTTTAAATGCAACATTGTTCGTTTAAATAAACTTGTGGCCGAATTTATGAATTGAACGGTATATCAGCTTTAAAAGCACATATTCAACATTATATCCTCAAAAAATGATCAAAATCAATGCATACGTTCTCGAGCAATTCACTTATTAATAAGCCATCCTCGTAAATCTTCCAGACAATAAAGCGCAAAAAAATCATGTTGTCAATACTTTCCTATTTGCTCAGCTCACTGAGTCTAGCCGCACATGCATGGTATATCAGCTCAAAGGGCAGATATTCAAGAGCATATCCTGAAAGGCTGGTCAAAATCAATCCTTACGTTGACGAGCAATTCGGTTATCAGTCGGCACACCTTTGCTTGTTCTTGAAACTGATAAGGCCTGTGCGCTGTTTCTGCAACCGGAGCCAGTGGGTGAACTACTCAATCATTAGTAAGACCGAACTCGACGATAATTATTTTTGAGCTTGGCCGCCAATGCACGGTAGCCCCAGCCATTAAGATGGCTTCAATTAGTATCCATGATAAGTTTCAATAAAATTGATCCAGTACGATTGCAGAAAATTAGAGTCAAACTTATTACATATCAGACCGCGCCAAGTTGCAGGGTGACCATTGACCTCACAAATCGATATAAAATAAGTTAAATTCTAGTTTTCTCCAATCGCACTGGATCATTTTTATTGAAACTTATCATGGATACTAATCGAAGCCTTCTTAATGGCTGGGGCTACCGTGCATTGGCGTCCAAACTCTGTGACCAAAAATGTAATACAGCCATGCTCCGGCTTTCACGTATTTTTGCGAATTACGATTTCAGCAAATTCGTACGATTTCAATTTAGAGCGCTCCGAAATTCGCCAGTTTTTTCATCGATAATGTTCCATTCCCAACTTGTTTTGTGTCATTTCACATAACAAAAACAGCTGATGAACGCCACTACTCATGCTATCGATAGTCATATATCGATATATACCATGGCCAAATCGCAAATTGTTGTTTTTGTGAGCAGTTTTCCATCTCGCTCAATTTTGTGTGTCTCTATTAAATAATTGATTAAAATATTGCCTTAGTGCGAATTGAGTGGGAGAGTCCGTAAGACAAATCTAAAAAGCTTAGAGAACTGAATAAAAATAGTTCCGTGGGCTGTCTGTTTGTGCATCAACCTATATTTTGCAATTACTTTTCATTTCACGGACTCAGATGTCGGCGGTTTAAAAACGGCAAAACTTTGCGATTTCCTAATGTCGGAGCACCAACTTTTACGATTTGGTGATCAAATCGCAAAGTTTTTGCGAAAGCGAAAATGGGATCATGGCTGATACGATAGAGTGGTTTTACATTTTGATTTATTGGACACCTGCAATTCATTAATTCGGCCACAAGTTAATTTAAACGAAAGCTTATGTAATTCTATGCAATGTTGCGTTTAAAGTTGTCAAAATTGATTGCTTTATTTTGACGGACAAATGAGTATGATGCAACAATACAAGGTGATGCGTTATGAGTGTGATGCTTACTTTTGCTAAAGCTGCGAGAGAGATTGGGACAGTGAGTGGGAGAGCGAGAGAGAACGCTATTACACGCACATTATGTATGCGGGTGTGTCTATTTGTGTGAACAACAAAAGCGGTCGCTCAATCGATTGTCAGAAAAAATTACACTTAAAGAAACAATCCAATACTAGTGTAAATATTAATTGAAACCATTTAAATATTAGTAATGTGAATAAAAAAAATTAATTTGTATTTATCAGCTTCGTACTAACATTGAGATATGGGCATTTCTGCGGTGCAAAAATACGCTTCAAGAGTACGCACAGCACTGAACGTGAAGGTATTTTGCAGAGAACTCACACCTTGTATTGTTGCATCATGATTATGAGTTAGTCTTTGAGAGAAACGAAGCTTATGTATCTACTTCATTTCTGGTTCATTTTTTTAATTGAAATTATTTCATAAGAAATACAACTTCTCACAAGCCTTCGCATTACGCACATCGATAAGTTAAAGTCGTTTTATCCGCATATCTCCCGTTTATACTCAATTTGAACTGTCTTACTTGGTTTCAAATATGTTTACTCTCTGCTGATGAAACCAATTCGTATTTGCTTGTACCCCAAACGTAAAGATTAGATAAAAGATAATTTGTTTATATAACGTAAAAAATCAAAAAATAAATAAATAGGGGTTGGGACTCTGCCCTAGTGCAGAGTGTATTAAGCAAAAGTAATGGAATAATTTAACGTCTGCTTGCTTTCGATCTCTAATTTGCAATGCTTTAATGATTAGAACGAAGTAGTCAAGAGTTTCAATAGAACAAAAGCTCTTCATGAGCGGTTATGGGCTTACAGCAATAGTGAGAATACAGTGTGGGATATATGCTTAGTACTAGGGTATCAATATTGAAATGAGGGTATAAACTATAAAGAAAATGTATCGAGCCCTAACCGCGACAATAACGTAACCGCCATTTTTTGGAAAAAAATTTTTTAATGCAAATATGTTCTACAATGTCATTTCCATCTATGCGTCAAATACTAAAAATTAATTATATATATTTACAAAGATATCGCGCTTTCAATTATAACGTAAGCGCCACATATGTTTTTTCTTGACCGCAAAAATAACGTAAGCGCCTCAAAATCCAACAGCAGAAAAACGGAAACTAAGAGTAGCCTTAGAATTAGGAATAAAAGCAAACGGATAAAGAGAAACACAGATTAACTGAACAGTTATGAGTGCGTAAGCATTTCGTCTGCGTTCTCTTGCACTGATCTTATCATTGATTTGGTCTTTCACTTTTTTGTTCTTTTTCATTAAGTCATAGAGTGCATTGGTGAAAACGTACAAGGCTGTGGATCCAAATGTTTCTGCATAATAAGAAGCTTCTATTGTGGTTTATTGTTTTCCAAACAAAAGGTGCTTATGATTTGTTAATTGCTGATGAAATGAATGTGTATGGTCTAAAGATATAAAATGTGTCCCGTCCAGTGTTTTGTGGTAAAGTTTCTCCAGTTATTTATTTTTGCATACTTTGTTCAAGGTTATTAAAATGTCACTTGTTCGGTACAGTGACACTGAGAGTGAGACAAATACAGATCTCGGCTCACTGGAAGAAGAAACTTGCGTTGGAAAACGAGGCTATAAAAAACCAAAGAAAAAAGCTACAATATCAAAATGCTCCAAATCAATCGTCCAACCCAATCCTTGTTGTAATAAAAAATGCGGAAATGATTGCGCAAACAAAATGAGTGAAGTAGATCGGCAAGCCTTAAATGAACATTATTGGGGCATGACTAAACCAAGACAACAATCCTGGCTGGCCTCCTGCATTGTAGAGAAGGACATAACAAGAAGCAGAGTACTGAATGGTAGACGCCAGTTAAGTTATGATTACTTAATAACTTTCAACGATCAGCATTTCAAATTTTGCCAGCAGTTTATCCTAAAAACCTTAAATATATCGCAACAAAAGATGAGAAGCATTGTGCTAAATTTGAAGAAAAGTAATACTAAAACGTACAATATACCGCATAATAAATCGAACAAAGAGGCTGTTGCAGTTTTAAAAAATTATATTGAGGCATTACCAGCAGTTCCATCACACTATTGTCGCAACAAGAGCAATAAATTGTATTTGCCAAAGGAGTTTTGCAATGTTTCAACATTGTATAAATGTTATCTTAAATACTTGCAAGAAAAGGAACTCTCAAACTCTTCATTGTCATTAAGAGTATTTCGGAAAATTTTTAAAAATGATTTTCATATTGGTTTTCATATGCCAAAAAAAGATAGGTGTAGCAAATGTGATCAAGGAACAAATTTGAGCTGCGATGCCCTCAAACCTAAAGAGTTTGAATCACATTTAAGAGACAAAGACCAAATTAAAAGTATTTTTTTAAATGATCAGAAAAAGGGAAAAGAAAATAATTTGTTTCTATGTGCAAGCTTCGATCTTCAAAAAGTATTAAATACTCCCCACAGTAAGAACATTACATTATTTTATGCGAGAAAGTACGCATATTACAATTTGAGTATTTATGAAAATGGGACCAGAAATGGATATTGTTTTCTGTGGGGAGAAAAAGATGGAAAACGTGGATATAATGAGATTTGCACTGCCATCTATAAATACCTTCTAATTCTGGATAAAAATAAGACTGTAAAGAATTTATGTTTATATTGTGATAGTTGTGCAGGACAAAATCGTAACAAAGCCATGTTGATCATGATTGCGTATTTCATGTCATCGTCCACGTTTATTAAATGTATTCAAATTTCGTATTTGTTACCAGGTCATACCATGATGCCTGTCGATTCTATTCATAGTACGATAGAATCATTTACTCGAAGTCGAACAGTATGGGCACCTAGCGAGTGGCCTACCATTATTCAAAGTTCGAGAACGAACCCTTTCAACTATGATTGCATACCACTAAAATATTCCGATTTCTTAAATTGGAAATTGTTTTCTGATTTAACTTTACCAAAAAAGAACAAATTGAATTTGAGCTTGCTCCGCTCCGCCAATTTCGATAAAGATGGTTTAAAACTTAAGTACGGCTATTTCGAAACGAGCCAAGAAAAAACTATATTCATAAGTTTTAGCCAGTCCGTTAAACCGCAATCTTTATATTTTTCAGAGCTAGAAATCGCATCCAAAAAATTTAATGATTTGAAAGCTCTTTGCGATAAAAACAGTATTCCCAGCCAATTTCATAACGAATACCTCAGCCTTCGATCTTCCGCGAATGTAAAGGATTCGCTAAATGAAACAGATGAAGATGATTAAGAATGTTCACTTAAAATGTTGTACAACAATTTACAAGTTTTTTCATTGTTAAGTACTTTAATATAAGAAAAAATAATAATAAATGAAACAAATATATTTTTCAAAAATAAAACAATATGACTTCAAAAAACGTATGCGCCACATTTCAATTTCTGCTTTCGCCAAGAGTGACAGCGAAAATAACGTATGCGCCATAAAAAAGTGAAATTGGACCAAAGGCAACTTCAAAATGTATCTATTATTTATATGAGATCTAATATAGACTATAGTTAATGTTTTAGCAAAATCCACCATGTATGTTTCAAGAAAAACTAAAAAAATTCTCTCCTGTAAAATTTGCTTTTTGGCGCTTACGTTATTGTCGCGGTTAGGGCTCGGTATGATGAATAGAAGGGCGATGTTTTCCTCCAACATACTCAGCTCGGTGAAAGGTCCAAGTTCCTTTTACTTATCTTCTTGCACTGGGAACGGCGCTAGTTTGCAAATGGGCCGGCGAAATGGGCCTTTCTACGTTCTTACGTCGGCCACTCTGACTAGTTCGTCAGCGCCGGCATGAGTGCTGGTTATTCGCCCCAATAGCCATTCTTGGGCATGTTGATTTTCCTCATGAACCAAAACAATCCGGTTCCCAAAAACGTAGTTTTAGCTATGTCACCCGCTGCCAACGCGTTAGATAAGATGGCGTTGTTCTCAATTGTTGGTTCAGGTAGTGCCTTTAACGAGAACCCAATAAGTAAGTGCGCCGGGGTCAGCGCTTCACCATCCTTAGAGTCTTCATTTAGTGGTGTAATTGTTCGGGAATTGAGAACTGCTTCCGCTTCAATTGCAACAGACTGCAATTCTTCATATGTGAGCTTGGCGTTTGTCAGCTGCTTGGCGAGAAGGCACTTCATCGACTTAACTTCCGCCACCCATAAGAATCCAAAATGAGGAGCGAGAGGAGGGATGAACTTGAACTCAAAGCCCATGCTCTGCTGAAGGTATCCAAGTTTGACGAATTTTGTTGTTCGAAAAACTGCTGCCTGAAGCCAGTTGGAAAACTGGGATTGTGCACCAACAAAATTAGTGTCGTTATCGCAGTAAATGCGGTAGGGGATACCCCTGCGTCCAATGAAGCGCTTTAAACAGAGAATAAAATTATTAGAAGACATATCGGAAATAAGTTCAGCATGGACTGCCTTTAAAGAAAAGCAGACGAACACAGCCAAGTACGTCTTGTATAGCATCTTGCTGCTTGATTCGATAGGAAGTGAAGAATGGTCCGCAAAGGTCAACTCCGGATACAAGAAATGGTCGGTTGGACAGAAATCGATCCGACGGTAGTGCACTCATAATTTGGTTCAGTAGTTGAGGCTTATAGTGGTAACAATGAAACCAGCTTCTGACCACCTTACGGGCCACCTCCCGCGCATTGATGATCCATACTTGTAGACGCAGTAGGCCAATTAATACTTTGGCTCCAGCATGAAGATGAAGACGAAGATGAAGATGAAGACAGGCAACCTGTGCAGATGATCAACAAACATGGTAGTGAAAATATGATTGTTTTGGAGGTAGCAGAGGAAATTTGGCATCGAGGGAGGGAGAGCCTTTACTAGGCGGCCAACTAGCCGAAAGACGGGCACAGATTTGTCATCCATTTTAATTTCTGTGAGGAAGAGGCTCAATCTTTGAAATTCCAGTGAATGAACTTTGTTGGCTTTCAATTTGCTTATTTCCTTGTCGTACGCTTGTTGTTGGATGTGGGATACAACGTAACATTTTATTTTGTTGAAACGCGAAAAATCGATGTTGGCGGGAAGAAGTAAGAAAATAGGATAACGGGAATTTTGGCCTGGCACAGTGGCGCTATCTGTCGGTGAAAACCATAAAGCTTTGTGACGCCACCTGTTGCACAGAAGTTAAGAAGATCACATTAGGTTCACGAAACAATTTATAGAGTGGTTACGGAATAGTGGCGCCATCTTTTCGCAAGAAAGCTAACTGAAGTAAATGAAATACATTCAAGAAATGGGAACATGAAGTGAAAATTGGTGAACATGTATGGTTAATTAAAGGTCAGGCTTTATTCACTATATTAATATTTATTCTTAACTAAATTCATGTATACAACTTATGTGAATCTCTTGTAGCCGCGTCGTTAGAGAAGATAGTTCTTCGGCCACAATAGTTATCGAGAGACGATACCTGGTTGGCGTGATCAGTGCGGCCAGATCCGCCAGATTACTCCCCCTTCAGTGACCGTGTAGGGAGCATGATGGAATAGGATAAAGTATATTTCATATTATTATGTGCACGCTTAATGAACAAAAAAAAATCCGCACACAACCTTTCTCGACAATAAGCAAACGTGCACTGAAATAAGTGGATACTTCGTAAAACTTCGGCTGGCGACGGAACCACCTTATGTTATTTCATCATGGTAGGGAGCAAATGTCTTTTGGTTTGGTATCTCCAGTTTGAGGGCTGTTGCCTGGAACATCTCTGAGAATAAAGGCGGGCTTCAGACGATCGGTGGAGATAATGTGTACCCGATCTGTAGATCGCTCGACTATTTCATAAGGACCAGTATAGGGCGGCTCCAAAGGTTGCCTAATGCATCAGTTCTTAGAAGGATATGTGAACAGTCGGCGAGGTGTTTGTGGATAAACATACTCTTTTTGATATGGTGAGCTGCTGGCACTGGACGTACACGCATTTGCTCGCGGAACTTAAAGGTAAAATCCTGTGGATTAATGGGCTTATCCAAATCGTCATAAAATTCATTTGGTAGACGGATATGCCTTCCGTAAACCAGTTCCGCTGCGGATGAACCCAAATCTTGTTTGTAGCAAGTCCTTAATCCAAGTATCACAGTCGGCAGCAACTCTATCCAAGGTGTATCAGGGCTGCACATTAGAGCAGCTTTCAATAAGCGATGCCAACGTTCAACCATGCCATTAGATTGAGGAAGGTACGCTGTGGTGTGGATGTGCTTGCTACCCAACAGCTCTGCTAGTGATTTGAAAAGGGCTGATTTGCCACTGCCACGAATAACCTCACATAGTGAAGACTGAACTTTCGATGCCTGGGGAATACATCGCCGATAGTAGTTGATGATGCCCAAGAATCTTCCAAGCTTACACAAGGTTACAAGTTGCTTGTAGTTGACAATGGCGTTTATGCGATCTGTTGGCGGTCCTATACCTTCGCTGTTGATAATATAGCTTAAAAAAGTAACTCCGGTTTGCCAAATTGGCATTTGTTGGGATTAATACGAATACCATGCTTTTGTAAAATGGACAAAACAGTACGCAAGTGCCTTTCGTGCTCGTCAGGTGAAGCAGATGCAATGAGGATGTCAACAATGTAGCAGTATACGAAGTCAATTCCTCTGAAGATGTCTTCCATAAAACGCTGGAACGTTTGGGTTGCGTATTTGAGACCGAATGGCATAAAGAGGAATTCGAGAAGACCAAACGGAGTGCAGACGGCTGTTTTTTGTATGTCCTCGATGGCCATAGGGATCTGGTAGTATGCTCGTACCAAGTCGATTGTGGAAAAAATTGATTTGCCATGTAGTCTTTCTGCGAAGTCATGTATGTGAGCTATTGGATAACGAACCGGTACTGTGACATTGTGGTACTGTAGGCTGTTTTATAGTCCAAATAAACTGTTTCAACAATCCTCGAAAATCGCTGTCCTCGTTCAGGGTTGAAACTGAGAAGTAGGGTGACCCAAAACCCTACTTTGTATTTTCACGGGTGCACCGGCATTTTCTGCAAGGTTATAGAGTAAAGTATTTTTGAGACTTTTTTCAGATTATTCGGAAGACGTTTAGAGGTGGCGCAAGTCGCGTTTTCCCCCAAAAATCGAGTATTCCGTGGTGTTTTTGAATTTTACCAATTACTAGGTCAATAAGCACGATTTCTGAGTTTTCAAATCAACATCTTTAAAGCAAAATGTCAAATTTTTACGTTTATGAGCATAAACCATAAGCTTTTTCTTTGCTATTGCTCATTTAGGTACCATTTATTACATTTTTTCGTAATTTTTTCAGGACACCCTACTGAGAAGTCAACAGCATTGAAAAGTTTGCCTGAAGATGATCGCTTGGTACCGATGTCGACTAGTTTTTTAGCCTTTAAATCAATTAGCGAATTGAATTTTGCCAAGAAATCGGCTCCAATTATGGCGGAATGTACGTCGGCAACGATGAAGGGCCAATCGAATGTGCGTTGTAGGCCTAAATGAATGCTTAAAACATGTGTGCCATATGTTTGTATTACAGTCTGGTTGGCTGCATACAGTTGAAGAGAGACAGGTTTCTTCTTCAGGTTCACAGACGTGCGCTGATGTTTGCAGATTCTTGAAGTCTTTCTTAATTTTTGTTGATGTCGCCTGTGGACATCGCCTTGCGAGAAAGTGTTTCCACAGAATCGGTGGCTGTCGGTTGTGGTTGCAGTTGATCCGACAGCGTGAACACTGAATCCGGCTTGGCTGCATTTTCCATCTTGTCAGCCATTTTGGCTAATTTGTGCAGGTCGCTTTCTGGCCAAACTGACAGGAGTGGATGGATTGATGTTGACATCTGATCCATAAAAAGTGTGCGGATTATGGGTTCGCAAACTGCATCCGGCGCCAGGCGTCTCATGTGGGAGAGAATTTCAGAAGGTCTCATACCTGTTGTCTCTGATCCGTGAAGCAAGCGTCGTAATATACTTTCAGACGCTTCGGCAAATTTCGTGAGCAGGCGTGTCTTTAGTGCTTAGTGGAAATGGCGACGCAAAACTATTTGTCGCGACCAAAGTTGCGCGTTCGTAGTCGGGGGTCACCACTATGGCGAATTAAAGGTCGGGCTTTATTCACTTTATTAATATTTATTTTAACAAAAATCATGTAATACAACTTATGTCTGCCGATCGGAATTGCGAGTCACTCTCATGTAGCCGCATCGTTAGAGAAGATAGTTATTCGGCCACGATAGTTATCGAGATCCGCCACACATGATTTTACTGTAGCGCCATCTATGTGTAAGATATCAAAGATAAAGATATGATGCTTTTAAAGAAGATTTTTTTAAGTATTGAAACCAGCAGTTGAACTAGGGAAGAATGTGTGGCGGTTCCAGTTCACAATTCCTAGTCTCACTTGTTCACACATCACTAAAACAATCGATACTTGATACAAAACTAACCTAACCGATTGTTACATCACTAACAATATATACGCACGCTTAACCAAAAAACAGACGCAACTTGCCGACACAATAAATAGACTAAATCTCAATCAAGTGTGTGTTTTATATTAAATTGTTAATGTGGCATAGCCACATATGGTGACCCCGAGTAAAAAGAACTAAAAACAATTATCGTTAACATGGTTTTAACCCGAGACGACGAGCCTGCAAGCTCTGCTGCGGCAGCCGCAGCCGCTGCCGCCAAGATGGCGGCGCCCAAACAAATTGTGAAAACCGACAGCATGCAAAACGCAGACAACAATCAGTCGTCAAATTCCGTGGGTGCCATCCATACAATTCGTTTTCCACAATTCATGGCCACAGATCCAGAGTTGTGGTTCACACAAATCGAAGCACTCCTCCACATCCATAACATCAAATCGGATACGGCGAAATATTATACCGTCATCACCTCGTTGGATGCAGACTCTCTGCGGCAGATTTCTGATTTAGCCAAATTCCCACCAGAATCCGGCAAATACTAAAAGGAACTCATTGCGCGGTTTGGCGAGTCACACGAAAAGAAACTGGTCAAACTCCTGACTGAAACAGATCTTTTGGACAAAAAACCCAGCCAGCTGCTAAGAGAAATGCGCGATTTGGCCAACAATTCATTATCCACCGATGGACCGACGACTCTATGGATGCAACGTTTGCCCAGCAGCATTGAGTCAAACAAGCTCTTTTATGATTTTGAAAATCAAACATTTTTAATCGACACTGGCTCCATCGTTTCAGTCCTTCCCAGACGCTTTGCAACTCATAATCGAAACCAAACTGCAGACGATCTCAACCTGTTCGCAGCGTACAACACGATCATACATACATTTGGTACCAAACAGCTGGACGTTCATTTAGGCGATCCTTTATCTGGAAATTCATTGTAGCAGACGTTAAATCAGCAATCATAGGCGCTGATTTCTTGGCACATGTTGGTTTAACTTTGGATCTTAAAACAAAGCGACTAATCGATTCGCTTACACATCTCAAAGTCAGCGGAACAACCTTAAAAAATGACCAACAAAGCATCCTGACCATTGACCCTTCGTCCAAATTTTTCCATATTATCAATAAATATTTACATTTGACGAACATCAACACCTACAAGCTGCCAGAATCAGTTAACATTTCTCATCACATTATCACCACTGGCCAACCAGTAGAACCCAGAACCCAAGCGGCGATACTCTGGAGAAAAACTGGAAATAATCTAATCCGAATTCGAGGAGCTGCTTCAACTTGGCATCATTCGCCCTTCTAGCAGTCCTTGGTCTAGCCCAGTCCACTTGGTAAAAAAGAAGACCGGCGGTTGGCGGGCGTGTGGTGATAACAGAAAGATGCTCACATGCCCGTTTATCGATGACATCAGCGACCGGCTTCACGGTAAGACAATCTTCTCAAAAATCTTAACAAAGCGTACTACAACATTCCTATGAATCCATTCGACATCCAAAAAACTGCTATCAATACACCTATTGGATTATTTGAGTTCACCGTAAAGCCTTTCGGCCTCAAAAACGCCACTCAAACATTCCAACGATATATGGATTCCATATTCCGCGATGACGATCATGTTTATTGTTACATCGACGACGTTTTAGTGTTCTCATCTAGTCACGCAGAACACGAAATACATCTGAAGGCAGTATTTGAGAAACTCCATCAATTCATTCTTTCGATTAACGCTTCCAAATTCGAGTTTGGCCAGAAACAACTCACATTTCTGGGATACAACATTACTGTTAACGGCATGACAGCACCCCAAGACCGGATAGAAGCCATACGAAATTACCCAAGGCCCAGCAACGTCATGGAACTACGCCGATTTCTAGGTGCCTTAAATTATTTTCGAAAATTCATTCCACAGGCGTCAGAATCACAAGCACTTCTCACAGGTCAATGCAAAGAGTCAAAGAAAAACGATCGTACACCTGTCAAATGGGCACCAGATCTAGAAAAGGCTTTCTTGAATTGCAAGTCAACCCTGGCTTCCAACACACTTTTGAATTTCATTGCCCCAGGATGTCCATTTATATTAACCACAGACGCATCAGACATCGCTGTAGGGGCGCATCTTCAGCAAATCGTTTATAAGCAAATTAATTCAATTGGATTTTTTTCAACCAAACTTAAGAATGCACAACAAAACTTCAGTGCGTATGACAAAGAACTACTGGCAATTTATTTGTCTATCAAGCATTTTAGGCATATTTTGGAAGGCCGTGATTTCGTTGTACAAACTGACCACAAACCTTTAATCTACGCTTTTCCACAGAAGTTGGACAAAGCTTCGCCTATGCAAATTCGTCATCTTAATGACATCGCACAGTTTACTACCAATATTGTACACGTATCTGGCTGGGACAATGTTGTGGCAGATGCACTGTCATGCATCAATCAAATTAATATGCCGGAAACAGTATCTCTTCGTCAAATTCAGGAGCTCCAGCAAGTGGATGATGAAATGGAACATCTTTTCCAAGGTAGCACATCATTAAAATTGCAGAAAATTAAATTTTCCCCTGACATCGATGTCTACTGTGACGAACAAACGTCCGCATTACGCCCCTACATACCAAAGCCGCTTCGCAAAACGATTTTTAATTCTATCCATCTTCTTCCTCATCCTGGAAAACGAGCAAGTATTAAACAAATTCAAAAGAAATATGTCTGGCCAAGAATGCGGCGTGACAGTAATCAATGGGTGAGCGAATGCAATGACTGTCAACGTTCAAAAATTCAAAGGCACAATCAACTGGTACCTCTACACTTCCGCCAAGTAGACAAGCGCTTTGAACACGTTCACATTGATATTATTGTCGTTCCTGAATATAAAGGATATAAATACTGCCTCACGATGATCGACAGGTTCACCCGCTGGCCCGAAATAGTTCCGCTTCAAAATATGACGGCCGACACAGTTGCAGCAGCATTCTTCAGATCATGGATTGCCAGATTCGGCGCCCCAAAAACAATATCAACGGATCAAGGAACTCAATTTGAATCATCCTTGTTTGAAGCACTGACAAATATGGTTGGAGCACAGCGAATACGCACTTCTCCGTATCATCCCGCATCCAATGGGATGATTGAACGCTGGCACCGGTCTCTCAAGGCAGCATTAATGTGCAAAAAACAGACTCCTTGGTTGGAAATTTTGCCAACTGTACTTTTGGGACTCCGAACCTGTTTCAAGGAAGATATCAAATCATCTGCTGCCGAAATGTTGTACGGCACCGACATACGTCTTCCTGGAGAATTCTTCACACACACGGATGAACCAGATGATCCAACACAATTCATAGCTAGATTTCGTGATTACATACGTCAAGTTCGACCTTCGCCTGTTATGCATCACACTAACAAATCAGCTTTTGTTTACAAAAACCTTTATTCATGCAGCCATGTGTTCCTGCGCAGTGATCACGTCAAACGACCCCTTGAGCCGCCTTACACTGGACCACATGAAATCAAAGAAAGGATTAATGATCGGCTTTTTGCAATCAGCATCAATGAATCCACACACAACATCTCAGTGGAAAGACTCAAGCCAGCATTCAGCGTCAAAGACCCTGACAATCCAGTCAAGCCTCTTCGAACATACCAAAAAGAAAAGAGTGTCAAATCTCAACCGTAAACTCGGCACATCACTGATGGGGGAGTAGCTGTGGCGGTTCCAGTTCACAATTCCTAGTCTCACTGGTTTACACATCACTAACACAATCGATACTCGATACAAAACTAACCTAACCGATTGTTACATCACTAACAAATATATACGCACGCTTAACCAAAAATCAGACGCAACTTGCCGACACAATAAATAGACTAAATCTCAATCAAGTGTGTGTTTTATATTAAATAGTTAATGTGGCATAGCCACAAATGTTTAGTTATCTTTAGTTACTAACTTTATTTAATATAAGTATTACACGCTAAATGAAGAAACGTAAGTGAATCGATTTGGCGATGATGAAATGACGCTGTACATTCTTGGCGGTCAGCGAGGCACCAGCCTAGTTCGAAAGCATCCATCGATATCGATATGTTGCTGCAGCTATCGCCTACCGGAACTGATCTGGTGATGCCACAGGTACTGCCTCCCCAGTGACCAGGTCGGGAGCGAATCTAACCTTACGAGGTCGTTCGTAGGTACGTAGCGCCTTGTGTGGTTGCGGGTCGTTACCGGCTTCTTGTTCTCTTGTCACAAAGGCCGGCTTAAGCCGTTCTGTCGAAACTGCTACTTCCTTGCCATCGATTTTGATGACAAATACACGATCAGTGGATCGTTTCACCACTTCGTAGGGCCCCGAATATGGTGGTCCCAATGGTTGTCAAACGCTTTCTGTCCTAAGCATGACATGAGAACAATCATTCATATGTTTTAACACGAACATGCTTCGGTTCGACCCTATATGATGGGCTGCAGGCGCTGGTCTAACAAGGCGCATATGCTCTCGAAATTTTTCAATAAATATTTTTGGGTGCAATGGCTTAGACAAGTCATCGAAAAATTCATTTGGAATTCGAATATGGTTGCCATACAACATCTCCGCCGAAGATCTTCCGAGGTCTTCGTTGTAGCTTGTTCTTAAACCCAATAAAACGGTTGGAAGCAAGTCGATCCAAGGCGTTTGTGGGTTACACATAAGGGCTGCTTTGAATGATCGATGCCATCTCTCGATCATTCCGTTTGATTTCGGATGATAAGCCGTGGTGTGAATGTGTTTGCTGCCCACCAAATCTCCAAGTGCCTTAAAAAGGGCAGATTTAAATTGGGTTCCTTGGTCTGTGGTAATGGTTTTAGGACAACCGAAACGTGAGATCCAATGTGACCAGAACATTGAAGCCACGGTGTCGGCAACAATATCTTTTAAAGGAATTGCTTCCGGCCATCTGGTAAACCGGTCGATCATCGTGAGACAGTAGCGGTATCCACTTACTTGAAGCATGACTACGATGTCCAAGTGCACGTGGTCGAAACGATTGTCAGGCATGTCGATCTTCTCAGGAGTCAATTTATTGTGTCGATGTATTTTGGCTCGTTGGCAACGCACACAGTTGCTCGCCCATGAGGTGACGTCCTTTCTCAGTGACGGCCAAACATACTTCCGTCGTATTTGCCGCAACGTGGATCTGCCACTTGGATGTGAAAGACCATGTACGGAAGCGAAAACATCATAGCAGATAGACTGAGGAATATATGGTCTGTTTGATCCAGTAGAGATGTCGCAATAGACCATTACATTTCCTTCAAACTGGATATGTTGAAATATCCATTCTGCAATTTTTCTCAATGAAATTTTACCAGGCATCGAAATTGCGTTAAGTCGCGAGAGTGCATCAGCTACTGTATTTTCAGGGCCGGCCACGTGCACTATGGTGGAATATTGAGATATGAAATCCAGATGACGTAGTTGTCGTGGCGACGCTTTCGCTGGTTTTTGAGAAAAAGCACAAATGAGGGGTTTGTGGTCGGTTTTTATTACAAACACACGAGCCTCTAGCATGTGCTTGAAATAACGTATTGAATCGTAAATTGCAAGCAATTCACGGTCGTACGTGCTGTAGATTTTTTCTGTTTTTGATCTGTTGCTCCAATGCTGCACCAATTGCCGTGTCTGAAGCATCGCATACCAAGGCCAACATCGCATTAGATGCAGGGTGCGCTATGAGGGCCGCTTGAGCAACGGATAGCTTGCACTGCTCGAATGCTTCAAGTGCCTCAGGGGTCCATTGAATTTTTCGTTTGTCGTTTTTTTTAATCCCTTTGCACATTTCGCTAAGTGGCGCTTGAATCTCAGATGCATGAGGAATACAACGGCGGTAATAGTTTAGGATGCCAAGAAATCTACTAAGTTCATCAAGTGATTTCGGCCGATTGTATTTGGCAATTGCATCGATTCAATCCTCAGGTGGCCGCACTTCCTCGGAGTTTATGGTATAGATCAAAAACTGCACCAAAGGTTTGGCGATTTGGCATTTGTTTGTATTGATGCTCAGGCCATGTTTCTGAAGTATTGTGAGTACGGCTCGTAGGTGTTGTTCATGCTCATCCGCATCTTTAGACATAATCAGTATGTCGTCGATATAACAGTAGACAAAATCCAAGAACCTAAATATGCTATCCATAAACCGCTGAAACGCCTGTGTCGCGTTCTTCAATCCAAACGGCATGTAAAGGAACTCAATTAATTCGAAAGGAGGGCACACAGCGGTCTTTTTAATGTCTTCTTCGGACATTGGAATCTGATAATAGGCGCGGACCAAATCCAAAGTTGAAAATACGGTTTTTCCATGAAGTTGCTCGGCAAAATCGAGAATATGTGCAATGGGATAACGTGCCAGATGCACAGTCATCGAATTAAGTTTGCGAAAATCTCCACAGGCGCCAGCCACCTGTGCGCTTTGCAACCATATGCAAGGGGCTGGACCAGGAACTTTTTGATGGCCGGCAGATACCTTGGTCGAGCAAAAAATTTATTTGGTCTTTTGCGATGGCGAGTTTTTCCCCAGAAAGTCGTCGGCGACGATCAGCTATTGGAGTCCCACAAGTTTCTATGTGGTGAGAAACATTGTGCGTACCCTTGGTGCTGTGTTTTGTCGGTGTCTTTGAGGAGCGCCCTACAGCATCTACTCCGTTCGGCTGTGTCTGCTGCTGGGAATCGACAACAAATAAAGATCCCGGATTGGTCGCCTCCAGCATTTTGTTCACAGTCTTCGCGAGTTCATTCAAAGTTTCATCTCTCCAGACAGCTAAGAGCGGACGAATGGATTGGGGCATTTGGGCCATGAATAGTGCGCGAACTAGATTCTCGTTGCCAGTCGTAGGTGCAAGGAGTTTTATACGGGCCAAAATTTCGGTGGGTTTTAAGCCCGCAGTCTCGATCCCTTGGAGCAGACGATTTAATTTAGATTCCGCAGACTCAGCAAAGTTGACGGGCAGCCGATCCTTCAGTGCATCGTATCGGTTTGCTGGAGGAAGTGTTGAGACCAGATCTTCGACGCACTGAAGGACGTCGTCCTCCAAGTGGACTGCAATCATGTCAAATCGGTCAGCATCCTCCAAGACATTGTTTAACCTGAACGATCGCTCCAGTTGCGCAAACCAGAGCTGTGGATTGTCCATGTTGAACTTCGGCACATGGAGGCGTGGCGGAAAAGAACATGCGTTTGCCTGCTGCAAAACAACCGAATTCATTTGGTGCAGTTCGCTTTGCATGATCTCCAGTTGGGCTCTCAATTCCTCCTCCGCCATATTGAAATTGTTTCTGCTGTCAAAGAAGATTTCCTCGTCGTCAATCCTTGTGTCTCGTTGAGTGGAGCGCAAATTATATCTCGTCATCTACCGATGCGTATTGCATCAGCCAATTTTTCGCACGATAACAACAACAACAAATTGATTCGCGTTGCGCGTTGGTGTGTATCAAATAAAATTACTTAATTTGTTGTGATTTCATAAACTAAATCACGTCGGGGTCACCACTTTAGTTATCTTTAGTTACTAACTTTATTTAAAATAAGTATTACACGCTAAATGAAGAAACGTAAGTGAATCGATTTGGCGATGATGAAATGACGCTGTAAATTCTTGGCGATCAGCGATGGCACCAGCCTAGTTCGAAAGCATCCATCGATATCGATATGTTGCTGCAGCTATCGCTTACCGGAACTGATCTGGTGATGCCACAAATGATTGTACTGTGGCGCCATCTGTTGGTAATATACCAAAGTAAAGGATATAAAATAATGGATATGATGCATTTTAGGAAGTTTTTATAGGTATTGAAACCAGCAGTTGAAATAGGTAAGAATGATTGTATTGTGGCGTCCACTGTGTGAAAGAAGTCGAAGTAGTGAAATGAATTAAAAGAAGCCTTTTCCAAATGAAATGGGATGGCGGAGGCATTGAAATGAATATGTGAACTCATGCGTAAAAGGTGAGGTTACATATCCTATTTTCTTACTACTTCCCGCATACACCGATTTTTCGCGTTTCAAGAAAATAAAATAAAATATCAAAACTGTATAAATTCCTTCATACGAATAATATTACGATAGAAACAAGCATACACTCGACTTACAAGCATTATGAGCCAAGAAGAAAGCATGGATATCATTTTCATCGACTCAGACTCTGAAGACTCCATCGACCTCTTAATGACACCACCAAACAAACCTGGCGATCGCAACAGTCCGATACCGCCACTTCAGGAAGACTCGTCTGACGCCGCCCCCCTTCAACCCAGCCTGAGGATTCTAAGCCTGAGGGTGCCACCAACACCTCACAACAACACGAAGACTCCTACGAACCCACGACAACAACAACAACAATAATGGCTTATTGATTCTCAATCATCCACGAAAGCGGATACAGAGTATGTGTGGCCGAAATGGGTCCTTGCGATTGTGTACTCACAGACCAATATCATCCCAACAACTACTATCGGAAAGTGCTGACGATATTATGGTAGATGAAGAGAGTCATTCAACGGACAGTGCTGACGTTGTCATGGTTCAGGAAAAGAGTCATTTGGCCAAAATTAAACGCTACATGCACGATTCACAAGATAACGAAATTTTAGAAGCAGCGCAATGCAGGAAATACATAGAACGCTTCGCCGCCCCCAGTTCAGAAGATGAAGAATTACTTCATGATGTAATCCAAGCTGAAAGAAGAGCTAGGCTTTGCTTACCACCTGTTTAATAATTCTATTAATTATACCAACCGTTCTCACATTTAAAACATAAAAATAAAGTACATCAAATTTAATAATTTTTGGTTCGACATTTTTATTGCGCTGAAACATAAACTACCACACTTTTCACATTCAGATTTTACAAATACCCTGTCACCCTTGTCTATGAATTTTATGACCTCATGTCAACCTTTTTAAACCCTTGCAAAGGGTATTATAATTTTGCCCAGAAGTTTGCAACGCATAGAAATATTCATTTCCGACCCCATAAACCATATATATTCTAGATCAGGGTGACGAGCTGAGTCGATTGAGCTTTGTCCGTCCGTCTGTCCGTCCGTCCGTCTGTCTGCCTGTCTGTCTGTTTCTACGCGAACCAGTCTCTCATTTTTAGAGCTATCGAGCTGAAATTTTGCACAGAGTCTTCTTTTTGCTGCAGACTACTAAAATGTCGGAACCGATCGGATCGGATAACTATATCTAATATCTCCCATAGGAACAATGGGTCGGGAAACTAGTTCTAATGAGAAAACTTTTTTACTTTTAATGGAAACGTCTCCAAACTTTGTAATCGTAGGTTTTCTTTGTTTTTTTTTTATAATTATACCAAGTTTTATTAAAATCGGACAACTTTATGGTATAGTTGCCATACAAAAGATAGGTCTAAAAACTGTCTTAGTTAGAAATCTTTTTTGTTTTAAATGGCATCCTGCAATTTAGTATTTGTTTGATTCACATGCTTTTACATAATTTTACATTTTTGAGCAAATCTGATGACTATAACATATAGCTCCCAAACGAATGATCGTTGGAAAATGGTAAAAAGATAATTTTTTTGAAAATATTTAAGCGAGCACTTGCAAGGGTATAAAAACTTCGGCACAGACGAAGTAAGCTTAGCTTTCTCGCTTTTTTTTAAAGAGGGTGGGAACCTGCTGTTTTTTAAATGTGTGTCTCTTAAAAACAAATCACAGAGGAAATACTCACTTCTAATCAATTTTGTTTATGATTATACTTACTCGAAGGTGGAACTCGTCATCCCAATGTAATTGTATACAATCTATATATCACTTTTAAAAGAAACAAAGGATTTCGTACTGGAATTTTATATCATCTAGCTGTTTATTTTTTTAAGTTCTGCGTTATGCTTAAGTAGCATATCAGAGAACTGCAATGCGTAGTCATTAATGATTACTACGTGCGTATTAGGTATTTTTTTAAGTACGCATACGCACGCAAACGCATTAGAAATAGTAGGCTACGCATACGCACACTACGCATCTCCAAAAAGTTGAGTATGCATAGTACGTTGACTCTAGAGGTGAAATACGTATACGCACGCTAAAGCACTAGGAAAAGTACGCATTATATCCGTACTGAAAGTGAGCAGTAGGCATTTCTTTGCTTCATTTTTACTTCAATTTTGACTCATTAATGCGTACTTCGTATTTATAATAGAAATTATCTACAGGTAATATAAGGCTCTTCGTTAAATTGTATTATGGTTTTACTTAGCAATATACTTAATTAGTCACTTTATCTTGTTATGATTTAATTTTAATCAAAACTTATCCTCGGTACTTTCGTGAGCAGTAACTTACACAATATTTTTAAACTCTGATGCTAAGGAATAAATAATGTTTGTGCAAATATCGCAAATATAGCATTCCAGTAAATAGTATCTTCGACAGAAAAAAGCAGGGATGCAAACCACTCGAAAATAAGTACTGGTTCGGTTCAGTGGTTCGCACAGTTTCTGAACCGCCGGTTCGGTTCATAACATGGTTTTTGGAGTTAAATGAACCGCGGTTTCGGTTCGGTTCAGTGGTTCACAAAGGCGCATAAAATATGATTTCGGTGAAGTGGCTATTCGACCATTTTTTAAATGTGATTCCTAAAATCTATTCGAATATCTTTAAAATCCTTAGAGCAATCTGCAAAAATTATTATGTCGGATTCCCAGGACTCGTCTATCAGTTCCTGGAGGAATGTCCTTATTTATTGGCAGATTAAGATTGAATTAAGGTTAAGAAGTACCACAGAAAATTGTAAATATTGTCTAATGAAAAGACAAATTTAGATTGATGACAGGTAAGTTAAGAGATCGGCGGGAAATTGCAGAAGACTTGTAAAAACCTCTTCAGGTCATCCTTAAAAGTTATATCGATCCAACAACGCTAAATATGTAGAGGGTCGATCGAAATGTTTGAATATTATCTTCGGGAAACGATTCAAATTTCCTAATTAATCAAAATCATTGGCTATAGGAAAGCAATTTCCGTTAAAACTCGTCAGAGAACTGAACCGAACCGAACCGTTTTTATTTGTGGTTTTCGGTTCGGTTCAGAAATTCTGAAAGGAAGCCGGTTCGGTTCACCAGCGGGAATAAGCGGTTCGATTCGGTTCAAAACCGGTTCAGCTCAGAACCGGTTTGCATCTCTGGTAAAAAGTATATATTATTGATTAGCATCAACAGCGCACACAGTGGTTCAGAATCGTGTTGCCCAGACAAAACTCGTTAACTTTTGAAACGTTCAATATTTTAAATTCTTTTTTTTTTTGATGAGGAAGTTCTTAAGGTTTTTATTTAGATAAGAGTTTACTAAAATTGATTGATTAGTTCCGGAGTTATATTGCGCTGTTGAGGTGCGGAAGGATACATTATATTATGCTCAGCTGGTTTTTCAAAATTAGAATTTGGCAAATTGCCAAATTTTTATGATACTTATATTTATACTCTGTACCAAAAGTACATAGAGTATAATAAGATTGTGCAAAAGTACGTAACAGTCAGAAGGAAGCATCTCCGACCCCATAAAGTATATGTATTCTTGATCAGCATCAATAGCCAAGTCTGTATAGCCATGTCCGTCTGTCCGTCCGTATAAACGCTCAGATCTCAGAGATGGTAAGAGATAGAGGTTTGACATGTAAGGGACATATGCTTCTTCGATCTACAGGCAGATCGAGTTTATTTTCTATTTTGGCCACTCCAGCAAAATAATTCAACTTAGAAACGTTCACAGGCAGGCGCCAACCATTCCCCAAAATTTTATAGCAATCGGATGATCTGTATAATGTTGCAAATTTCACGGTTTTTGGACCATTTCCCACCCATTAAGTCAACTTAGGAACCTTCGCCTGCAAGCGTTAGTCCATACTCCAAAGTTTCATCGGTATCGGTGTAATTTTGCGGTTTTTGGACAATATCCCGCCCTCTTTCTCAACTTAGACGGGTTTTACACTGAATTTTGCAAATTTCGCGGTTTTTGGACCACATCCCGGCCACTTTTCCAACTTAAAAACCTTCCCGGGCAAGCGGTCAACCATTTCCCAAAGCTTCATCGCTATCGAATGAACGGTTTATGCAAGCATAAGGGACAGACAGACAAACATCAATTTTTATATATATAGATGATAATTTGCTCGATAACTACAATGTTTTCCTTACTAATTAAAATAATTTTTTACATGATTATGAAATTTTTTAAAAATTTTGTAAAAATGTGCGTATACGCACGGAAAATATGCGTAGTGTGCGTATGCCTCAAATATAAAAACGTAGTGTGCGTACATATGACGTATGCGTAAACGTAGAAGAAATACGCATACGCACTATGAAGTATACGTATACGTAATTTTTCAAAAATGCGTATTGAAGTACGCATACGTTTTTTGACTGGATACGCATTGAAGCATTTAAAGCAATACGTATACGTCTACGATTTTCGTACGTTTTGCAGTTCTCTGTAGCATATGCATTTTAATATCGTATTGACTGTAGAATGTAACCCAATTATTGCATAAATAAAACAAATAACACGTTGTTGCTGCTTTCTCTCGACTAAAGTTATGCGCCTTTAAAAGATGGGTTTTTAAACAGCTTTTTTGAGAAAACGTTTTATTATTACACAGCTCCCAAGTTTACTTCTCCATCTTGATGATTAAATCAAACTAATCAGTTTTCTATATTGATTCTCTTTTTAAAGAAAATGTATCAAAGTGTTCCTTATAACTTCCAATGGACCACATACTTATATAATGTAATGCATTTATATATATAAATATATACAGGGCGTCCCGGGAAGTTTTACAAGTATTTAAATGCCCAATAGAACACAAAAAGAGGAACATTTTTTGTTCTTGCAGCATGTGTCTAAATTGCGCCGTTTATGAGTTACAGTGATTCGAAGTAAATGCAGTTTATTTCGAAACTACTGTTTTAAAATTATTAAAATTTATTTTGACAAATAATTTTTTTGTTTGTTTTCAAATTAATTTTTTTAAATGGCTCGGCTCATAAAATGAGTATGTACTATCCAATTTGGTATAATAGAGGTGATTCAATGAAAACATCACTTAGTAACATCTAGTTAAACTCCGCAACCATTTCGATATTAAACAACCATACCTATTAAATAATGATATGTATACTTATTCGTGTTTGTAGTTAAATATATAATCCAACACTCCCATATGCATACAGGCGTTCCTAGAAAACCTAAACGGCGTAAAGGATGTGATTGGTTACACAAAGGTACTGTTAATTCACAGATGAATTAAATTTGAATTCTCCTTTATTTATATATTTTACTATTATGATAAACCTTTGAATTGTTAAATGAAATTAATTATGTACAAAACGCTTATGTAAATGAAGTGTAACACGCGCATGTAAACAAATCTAATAAACTTTGGATAAGTAAAAGCTTATCTCTCTTGCCGCTACTCAGAGCCTAGCCACTCATTGCCAGCTCTAATAATTGGTTCTTCGTATTAACACAAGCAAATCGAACGGTCGTCTTCTTTTTTGTCAAGCGCAGCAGCTAATCAATTCTTTTCACTTTCCGCGAGTTTCATAAAACCATACATTGGTTATTTTTTTCGTTTATTTTGTATCAAATTTTACATGGCGCCCGAGCAGGGACTTCGGAAAGTTTTCGTTTATTAATTAATTTAAAATCAATTAGTTGTTCAAAGTCTGGTTAGCTGCGCGCGTTTGATTCTCGAACCCACCCCCCTTTTGTGACATTTAACTGCTGCTGCCTCATCTTCGTTGGACTCATGAGCCACAATATCAACATAAGGGAAGTGGATGGATATTCGTGAGATGACCAGGTAACAATGCCAAAACAATAATACGTTTGGAAGTTACAAACAATTGGTTTAAAAACATACAAAAGCTTGTTACACATACGTACATACAAGTAAAATTCTATTGTCTTGGCATTGACACAAAATTTTGTGAACATTTGAAGCAACACATACATTCTCGGCACAAAAATTAAATAAAGTGGAATTAAAAGTGGCTCACATAATAAAATATTCAACTTTGTCATGGGAAAATTGGTTTAAATGAGTGGCAAGCTAAAATTGTGAGAGTCATAATTTGTTCGGCACCCCTCGCGCAAAAGAGAATGGTGAATATATAAGTACAGCAAATATCGTAACAGTTAGACTCAAGTCTGGCGCTGGTGCACATTTGCAAAAGCATTGCTATTTTCGGTTTCGTTTGATTTCGCTTGTTGGTCGCTTTGATTTTCGTTTGTGCTGGCCGCTGATCAGCAAAAAAGGGCTTTGGGTTCGCTGACTTTAGTTACGATAAAGCTGCACTTATTTCTCTTCGCTTGGAAGAGCACCATCTTCTCTTAAAACTTTGCTTAAATTCGCGGGTCAGTTTTCCTGTTTATTTAAATTATTTTATACTAGTTAAAGGTCAAATATGTCACCTAAAAAGGATTCCAATAATCTGGGGATCGCTAAGATTACCAATAAAGACCGTTTTACTGACGCTGGTTCAAGTCAAGAGACCTTAGATCAGACAAGTATAGATGTCTCTGATGGTGGTTGCAGCAGCGTTGAGTTATCAAAGCTGTTTTCTAAACTTGATAAAGTTGGAGATGACATTAATCGAATGAAAAGAACATTTCAACGGAAAGAAATCTCGCTTGATCCACTTGAAATCTAATGCCGCTTGGATCTCTTAAATTCGTACATTTCAAATGCAATGGCCTTACAATTAGAAATCGACGGTATAGACCCAGATAATACAAATCGTCCCTCGCTAGAATGACATGACATGATTTTCCTGACTTATGAAATTCCGGTGGAATACGTAAACCAGACAATTAATTATAGGGACTTTAAATCTATTAACTACGATATATTACTGACCCGCGAATTTAAGCAAAGTTTTAAGAGAAGATGGTGCTCTTCCAAGCGAAGAGAAATAAGTGCAGCTTTATCGTAACTAAAGTCAGCGAACCCAAAGCCCTTTTTTGCTGATCAGCGGCCAGCACAAACGAAAATCAAAGCGACCAACAAGCGAAATCAAACGAAACCGAAAATAGCAATGCTTTTGCAAATGTGCACCAGCGCCAGACTTGAGTCTAACTGTTACGATATTTGCTGTACTTATATATTCACTATTCTCTTTTGCGCGAGGGGTGCCGAACAAATTATGACTCTCACAATTTTAGCTTGCCACTCATTTAAACCAATTTTCCCATGACAAAGTTGAATATTTTATTATGTGAGCCACTTTTAATTCCACTTTATTTAATTTTTGTGCCGAGAATGTATGTGTTGCTTCAAATGTTCACAAAATTTTGTGTCAATGCCAAGACAATAGAATTTTACTTGTATGTACGTATGTGTAACAAGCTTTTGTATGTTTTTAAACCAATTGTTTGTAACTTCCAAACGTATTATTGTTTTGGCATTGTTACCTGGTCATCTCACGAATATCCATCCACTTCCCTTATGTTGATATTGCGGCTCATGAGTCCAACGAAGATGAGGCAGCAGCAGTTAAATGTCACAAAAGGGGGGTGGGTGCGAGAATCCAACGCGCGCAGCTAACCAGACTTTGAACAACTAATTGATTTTAAATTAATTAATAAACGAAAACTTTCCGAAGTCCCTGCTCGGGCGCCATGTAAAATTTGATACAAAATAAACGAAAAAAATAACCAATGTATGGTTTTATGAAACTCGCGGAAAGTGAAAAGAATTGATTAGCTGCTGCGCTTGACAAAAAAGAAGACGACCGTTCGATTTGCTTGTGTTAATACGAAGAACCAATTATTAGAGCTAGCAATGAGTGGCTAGGCTCTGAGTAGCGGCAAGAGAGATAAGCTTTTACTTATCCAAAGTTTATTAGATTTGTTTACATGCGCGTGTTACACTTCATTTACATAAGCGTTTTGTACATAATTAATTTCATTTAACAATTCAAAGGTTTATCATAATAGTAAAATATA
>JAWNNM010002233.1:0-14426 GCA_035044965.1 Lordiphosa andalusiaca
ATTATCATTATCATTGGGCGCTTTCAGCAGATCCGTTTTTCCATTACTGATTTTCGATTGATAATGATTCTCTGCTGAATGTCACTGATTGCTAAGTTAGGCTATTTGCTGGCTTTAGTACATTTCATCAACTCATTTAATGCACAATTTTTAAGGGCTTTTAACGCTGTCAGGTTGCCTGTTAATTTTTGTTTTTGGGGTAAACAGATGGATGAGCAAATCTATATCAATAAACTTTCACCAATAATAGATTTGATTTCGAGAAAGCTTAGCTTTAGCCCAGCTTTCTCTCCTATCCATTACATTTTTCCAACCACTCCTGGAATTTGGCAAGACGTCCATTCCAACACAATCATTGGTCCTTCGAGCCGGATTTTATTTTTGAATTTTTATTCATGTGGATTTATCATCCCCCAATCCAATCGCCCAGCAGTTTTTGGTGGACACCAACTTGAGCTCATCTACGCTACACCCAAGTCCATTACCAGCTAAGTACATACATATATCAAGGTTATTCTTGGCGAAGGTTTCTGTGTGTGTTTATTTTTTCCCATAATTTAAAGTCAAAAAGAAAAATATATTTACGGCAAATATATGCCGTATAACAGTGCTTTAAATATCCATCGTATATACATACACATACGAGGGTGCTGACCTACGACTAACGCACGTATGTATGTTTGTATGTAAAAACACACAGTTCCTACGATCAACGCCTCAATAAAAACTTTTCGCCATTTATTTATTTATTTTGTATGAACTTTTTCTAATATTGCATGTTACTCCTACTAACAAAAGCACATACAATTTCATCATCGATATTTACATTGCCAAATCCATTCCCAAGCGGCATATGTAACTCCTTCAACCAATTAAATAATAAATAGAACACAAATGTCATAAACATATATTTATTGTACACTAAAACTAACATCTCCTCATATAAACA
The DNA here is from genome assembly GCA_035044965.1 of Lordiphosa andalusiaca. Taxonomy (NCBI): domain Eukaryota; kingdom Metazoa; phylum Arthropoda; class Insecta; order Diptera; family Drosophilidae; genus Lordiphosa; species Lordiphosa andalusiaca. The sequence continues at coordinate 950 of JAWNNM010002233.1, forward strand.
TATACGTAAGTGCATTTTGCCGGCATTAGACATATGCATATACACACAATATACATACATATTTTGTCGAAAAGAAAAGCTGCATACGTATTGACACTTAACGTAGTTGTCTACATTCTTCTTTGTGCAGCCAAAAATACCCTATCCCCTACACAAGGTGGGGCATATAGTTTTTAGTCGTAATATTATTAGTAATATTATTTAAAATAACGAGAGCGTAAGTTAAAGTCGGCCCTGCCCGACTTCGAAATACCCGTTACTCAAGGCAATTAGTGTTGCGGCTCAGATAAGTATGCAACGTTTTTTTAACTCTGCCATTTATTATCCGATCATTATGAAAATGCGAGATTGTACATATTGGCCACATGCACTACACTGCCAAATCTGAACTCGAAAGCTTACAAATTGTAGGAGATATTCAACAATATTTTTTATTGCGGGGGCGGGAGGGGGCGTTGCCAAAATTTGAAACAAACTTGATCTGCCTACAGACAATACTAGCTTACATCTAAAATTTGGTTGCTCTAGCTCTTCTAGTCTCCGAGATCTAGGTGTTCATACAGACGGACGGACGGACGGAAGGACGGACGGACGGACATGGCTATATCGACTCGGCTATTGATCCTGATGAAGAATATATATACTTTATGATAAATAAAACATTAATACATTTGCACGACTTTAGTATACCCTTTTAACTCTACGAGTAACGGGTATAAAAAGAAATTATATTTTAGATATTTTTTTTGCAACTGCATTGCAACCTTTGTCAACGTTCCATCCCACCGTTCCAAATGTGAGTATCCATATACAAATCTTGATCATTGCTGCCGATTCAGCTTTTTTCCTGTCAAATCTATGTGAATTGCGGGAAGCGGGAAAAAAGTATACAAGCTTTGGTAGAAATATACCAAAGTTTATTTGGTAGCGATGCGCAGAGGTTCTGCTCCGAACAATCATTATCATTATCATTATCATTATCATTATCATTATCATTATCATTATCATTATCATTATCATTATCATTATCATTATCATTATCATTATCATTATCATTATCATTATCATTATCATTATCATTATCATTATCATTATCATTATCATTATCATTATCATTATCATTATCATTATCATTATCATTATCATTATCATTATCATTATCATTATCATTATCATTATCATTATCATTATCATTATCATTATCATTATCATTATCATTATCATTATCATTATCATTATCATTATCATTATCATTATCATTATCATTATCATTATCATTATCATTATCATTATCATTATCATTATCATTATCATTATCATTATCATTATCATTATCATTATCATTATCATTATCATTATCATTATCATTATCATTATCATTATCATTATCATTATCATTATCATTATCATTATCATTATCATTATCATTATCATTATCATTATCATTATCATTATCATTATCATTATCATTATCATTATCATTATCATTATCATTATCATTATCATTATCATTATCATTATCATTATCATTATCATTATCATTATCATTATCATTATCATTATCATTATCATTATCATTATCATTATCATTATCATTATCATTATCATTATCATTATCATTATCATTATCATTATCATTATCATTATCATTATCATTATCATTATCATTATCATTATCATTATCATTATCATTATCATTATCATTATCATTATCATTATCATTATCATTATCATTATCATTATCATTATCATTATCATTATCATTATCATTATCATTATCATTATCATTATCATTATCATTATCATTATCATTATCATTGGGTGCTTTCAGCAGATCCGTTTTTCCATTACTGATTTTCGATTGATAATGATTCTCTGCTGAATGTCACTGATTGCTAAGTTAGGCTATTTGCTGGCTTTAGTACATTTCATCAACTCATTTAATGCACAATTTTTAAGGGCTTTTAACGCTGTCAGGTTGCCTGTTAATTTTTGTTTTTGGGGTAAACAGATGGATGAGCAAATCTATATCAATAAACTTTCACCAATAATAGATTTGATTTCGAGAAAGCTTAGCTTTAGCCCAGCTTTCTCTCCTATCCATTACATTTTTCCAACCACTCCTGGAATTTGGCAAGACGTCCATTCCAACACAATCATTGGTCCTTCGAGCCGGATTTTATTTTTGAATTTTTATTCATGTGGATTTATCATCCCCCAATCCAATCGCCCAGCAGTTTTTGGTGGACACCAACTTGAGCTCATCTACGCTACACCCAAGTCCATTACCAGCTAAGTACATACATATATCAAGGTTATTCTTGGCGAAGGTTTCTGTGTGTGTTTATTTTTTCCCATAATTTAAAGTCAAAAAGAAAAATATATTTACGGCAAATATATGCCGTATAACAGTGCTTTAAATATCCATCGTATATACATACACATACGAGGGTGCTGACCTACGACTAACGCACGTATGTATGTTTGTATGTAAAAACACACAGTTCCTACGATCAACGCCTCAATAAAAACTTTTCGCCATTTATTTATTTATTTTGTATGAACTTTTTCTAATATTGCATGTTACTCCTACTAACAAAAGCACATACAATTTCATCATCGATATTTACATTGCCAAATCCATTCCCAAGCGGCATATGTAACTCCTTCAACCAATTAAATAATAAATAGAACACAAATGTCATAAACATATATTTATTGTACACTAAAACTAACATCTCCTCATATAAACATATACGTAGGTGCATTTTGCCGGCATTAGACATATGCATATACACACAATATACATACATATTTTGTCGAAAAGAAAAGCTGCATACGTATTGACACTTAACGTAGTTGTCTACATTCTTCTTTGTGCAGCCAAAAATACCCTATCCCCTACACAAGGTGGGGCATATCGTTTTTAGTCGTAATATTATTAGTAATATTATTTAAAATAACGAGAGCGTAAGTTAAAGTCGGCCCTGCCCGACTTCGAAATACCCGTTACTCAAGGCAATTAGTGTTGCGGCTCAGATAAGTATGCAACGTTTTTTTAACTCTGCCATTTATTATCCGATCATTATGAAAATGCGAGATTGTACATATTGGCCACATGCACTACACTGCCAAATCTGAACTCGAAAGCTTACAAATTGTAGGAGATATTCAACAATATTTTTTATTGCGGGGGCGGGAGGGGGCGTGGCCAAAATTTGAAACAAACTTGATCTGCCTACAGACAATACTAGCTTACATCTAAAATTTGGTTGCTCTAGCTCTTCTAGTCTCCGAGATCTAGGTGTTCATACAGACGGACGGACGGACGGATGGACGGACGGACGGACATGGCTATATCGACTCGGCTATTGATCCTGATGAAGTATATATATACTTTATGATAAATAAAACATTAATACATTTGCACGACTTTAGTATACCCTTTTAACTCTACGAGTAACGGGTATAAAAAGAAATTATATTTTAGATATTTTTTTTGCAACTGCATTGCAACCTTTGTCAACGTTCCATCCCACCGTTCCAAATGTTAGTATCCATATACAAATCTTGATCATTGCTGCCGATTCAGCTTTTTTCCTGTCAAATCTATGTGAATTGCGGGAAGCGGGAATTCTGGCTTTTTAAAAATGATTTTGGATTTTTTTCGCTTTTTTTTAATGCTGGCACCAATTTCATGAAAACATGTAGCAGAACGGATGCAACTTGCAAAAGCAAAAAAAGTTTTTTATCAAAATATACAATTTTCGATAAATCTGTGAAAAAAGTATACAAGCTTTGGTAGAAATATACCAAATGTGTGTAAGAGTGGCAGCTCTATCATAAGTTTATATCAAAATTTGCCAATATCACCACCACTACTTTACGCAAACTGTCATCACAATCACAATAAATAGTGCGCTGCTTAAGTGGGATTTTTTCGGGGACAAAAAATATATAAGAATGCCAAAAGAATGCAAACAAAAGTGCCGTGATGCTTGGATAAAGAGCGAAGAATTTAAGGCGTGGCTTCGCAGGGATGACACGGACGACAAAAGGGTCTATTGCAGCTACTGCAAGACAACAATAACTGCAAAGCTGAGAGATCTGCGTGCTCATGGAAGCACTAAAAAACACACAAGTGCGATAGGCGGCTTCCAGCAAAAAAATACAATTGATTTTAATAAGAAATTCGTGCTCGCTGCTCTAGTTTTGTGATTTAGCTTATCAATCATTCCACCGACCGTTAAATAATTATACTCTGTACCGTAGGTACATAGAGTATTATAAGTTTGTGCAAAAGTATGTAACATCCAGAAGGAAGCATCTCCGACCCCATAAAGTATATATATTCTTGATCAGCATCAACAGCCGAGTCGATATAGCCATGTCCGTCTGTCCGTCTGTCTGTCCGTATGAACGCACAGATCTCAGAGATGGTAAGAGATAGAGGCTTGACATGTATGGGACATATGCTTCTTATGTCTGCAGGCAGATCAAGTTTATTTTAAATTTTGGCCACGCCCCCTCCCGCCCTCGCAATATGGAAAAAACGTCATATCTCCCACAGTTTTGAAGATAGATGGCTCCTTCTGGACATATTTTCTAATAAAAATTGTTGTTCGATTTGCCAAAGGAATCGTAAAGATCGGATGAACGGTAGTAAAGATATGAGCAAACGGAAATTCAATATATCTGGCCTGCTCCTGCAGCGGCAAAACTCATACATTTGTATGTAGATGTATGTATATATGAGCAACGGCTTTACAGCAAAGTGATAGCCAACAATATTTTAGGACAAATTTTTATTTAACGATTCATATTGGACGTTGTGGGTGTGATGACCCCGCCCCGCCAAAAATTCCGCCTTTTAAATGAATTAAATCTGCAAATATATTGTCTGAGTAATTCCAACAACGAAATCCTATACAAAACCTAACAGCTATGGCTAGCTCATTAGATCCAATTGGATTCTTGCAGCTAACTGGGACGCTCTCATTTTCCCCCTTCCCTTTCCCACATACACAATATTGAGAGAGAGAAATTAGAGATGGTCGCGGGACAAATATATCGCCCGATACCCATCTGACTACTAAGACGAGGATTGTTTAAATTGCAAATAATATAAAAATAGTCGAGTTCTTTAATTCTAACATAATATCAAGCAATCACAATGATGTTAAGTCATTCTGGTCACTCCGGAGTCCCGCGTAGTTTTCGATGTGCACCCATCTCTAGCTCTGGCAAATGCAAAGGTTTTTTTTGTCTGCGGCGCGTGTCAATCCTCTCTCTCTCTCTCTCTCTCTTCCTCCTACTCGTAGTTTCCTTACTTCGACTCGTATGACTATCTCGAACGCTTCCGAAATTTTGTGGCTGCGATTTAAAAAGGCTTTTTCTTTGCAATTTCTAAATTTTACAACGCAATTTTCATTGCGAAAATTTACAAAAATATTAAGGCGTTTATTAGCGTGTCCGGTTTAATCAAATTACGTGTTTTAAATAATAAATAAATAAAGGCGCGCGTTTGTGAGTGTGTGTGTGATTCGTTTATTATTTGTCTAAATAACTAACTAACTCGATCTTAGTATTAGTGTTAGTTTAATAGGCCAAAAACAAACTTATCAATATAGTGAGATAAGTTTTTGGCAAATTGCAATCTTGTGTGGATGTGTGTGTGTGTGTAATTTACGCGCGCGAAATAGTTAGAACGCGTTTTGTGTATGCTGAGCGTATAATTTCGTTGGTACAGAGTATGCTATAGTCGGGCTTGACCGACTTTCTTTCTTGTTTTAATTTTATTTTCAGGCTCCCCGACAATTTTAAAATTTTAAAAAACATCGACGTTTTTTCCGTCGACAAAATTCTATCAACTAAAAAAAAAGGAATTACTGAAATGTTAGAACACCTCCAAGTAGACAAAATAGCAGACATTGAGCGGCAGTACAAAGATATTCGTCTAATTAAATGGGAAAACGTCAATGACAGTACAAAGTTTTGGATTGAAGTTTCGCAGTACAAGAATTCTGGTGGCAATCGCAGATTCCTTGAACTGGCAGCTGTTGCCCTGCAAATGTTTTCATTGCCCATGGTCCAACGCGCAGGTTAAGCGCGTATTTAGCCAGCTTAACTTGGTAAAATCCAAGTAAATGAACTCAATGAGCTTAAGCACGATAAACAGCATTCTTAGCATAAGGTAATATTTTATTGTGAGTGAAAGGATGATACCGATTTATATATTATTTGTTTTAATATAACACACAGATATGGTTTGCGAAGACTGGGCAAATGCTGCTATGAATATAAAGCCCCTTCAAATTATCTTTGTATGATCGGTAACGACATGTCGTACGATTGTGAAACCGATGCTAATCGCAAAGAACAAAGAACTATAAATAAAACAAAGAAAGCTTTTACGCTTTTTTCAGAAATTTTGCAGCTTTTTTTTGCCGTTGCTTCCATCCAGAAACAGCTTTTTTTTCTGGAAAAAATTGGCAGCACTGATCTTGATAAATATAAAGGAATTCACACAAAACGTTAAAATAATAAACAATAATTTTAATAGTGCTTATAAAATATATTTAGGATATCAGGCGCTGCATCTGTAGTCTGTGTTGGAGATCATCGCCCTCATATATTTATCATATATTTATTGCCATTTATTTCCACATTTATATATTGTTTACCTAGTTCTAAGCATCTATCCCACATTGTACACACACAATTGCTGTAAACCTTTGCTTTTGTTATACACGCACTCTTTGTCTACTTCATTTCAATCATTAAAATAAGTGCATATTGGAGATCGAGTGCAAGCAGACGTCTTAATTTTTGTCCCCAATAAACTCTGCATAGGGCAGAGTCCGAACCATTTGCTTAATACACTCTGCACAAGGGCAGAGTCCGAACATTTTGGCGTTCGCAGACAGGACCGCTGCAATTGGCATGTCGCACCATAATACCATTAAATTTGATAAAATTCGTTTATTGAAATGTCAACTAAGTGCTTCCAAGAAACTCAATCGGAGTGACTTGCACTGGAGGAGACCTGGATCACCACTATTCGAAGACGTAGCTGGAGCTTTATTGCCTCATAGGTTCATTGGAGTAGGTGCAACGATACGTTCGTTGTACAAATTTCATCGTCGTAGGAGCACATCATCATCATCACATCGTGTTCATCATCGTTGGAACACATAACATGCACCAGCATCGTGTTTATCCAAGGAGTTGCTTGAGGATCAGCGAATAAGAGAATCGACGATTACAGCGCTGCCTACGCCGACGTCGTCGTTAACATAGTCCCGCAACACATGCATGTGCTGAAACCGTAAGCTTAACCACACTTCACACGCATCAAAATAAGAGAAGATAAATAAAAGCTCATTTGTTTCTCTTCATCGTTTAGTGTTTGCCAATCCACTATGTAACGAGTTACCCGAGGAAATTGCCATCCTAGCATGGATGGGCGAGCTGATGGAAGGGATGTTTTCTTTCGGGGCAAGTGCTTGTTCCGGCTTCCGTCACGTCGGCAAGAATGGGGGGGGTCTTCTGTGGATGCCGATAGAAATCAAGGTGCTCGCTCCTCCTGGGTTAGTTAAACCATTATCATCACGTGCAGGACGAGATCTCCTATTCTGGACTGACTGATATGCTCCAACTGACACTAGACTAACACAGAAAACAGGGGAATATTGCCAAACCAACAGCCATTATTGCCTTGCAGTGACCACAGCTGTTGTTGCCGTCACATTTGCCCACCCTTCCATGATCACTTCAGTCCACTCTAAAGCCAAAGGCCAAGGTTAAAGTGATCCCTAAAACAAGGACATCCTTCACTTCCTCATCCTTCCCTTCCGAGGCATGGCTCCCCAATTACTAACGCTTTAGCAGGATTTCATTTTTGATATTAATTTATTCATAAAACAAGACAAGCTCTCCATTCTGGCATACCTAATTCGACGTAAATAGATTAGACAGCTTCATTAGCAATCGTATTTCTACTAAACTCCAGGACAATATACTAAAAATTCTAACAGTTTTCACCTTGCTTCATTTCATAAGTATACTAAATGTAATTTTATATAAATTTAAAGAATAGGAAAAAAAAAAGTACAAAATGTATAGAGAAAATATAAATATGATTATACAACTAAAATATGCGTGCGTGCATTCAATAATTTAAGGATTCCAACATAAGGCACAATTAAGTTAAATGTTCGCTGAGTTGGCAAAAAAAAAAATATTTAAAAATCGGTGCATATGCACAAATGAGAAATGTTGCCAGGTTAGGTAGTGTAAATTTTGTTAACGTCCAAGGCTAGAATGTCCAACAGCTGTTGCTCCGCCAAGGCGAGATTTGACCACTAGGTCGAACAGAAGGTTCTCTTAAATTTCTTTTCCTTCAGCTGCCAGTACACACACAACAACAACAAGATATAACAAGAGCATCATCACTTACATGCATTTACTTTCCAATCCGGGTGATCTCCAAAAGCGCTTTCGGGGCCGTCGGTTGCTGTAATTCAACTTTGTTGTTGCTGGCAGACACAATGAAGACAAAAAAAATTTGATGCACCTAGGCTCTCTCTTCCCTTTCCGCTTATCCTATTCTCACTTCTTCATTTTCCGTCAAATTTCTCCAACTTAGGTTTTAATATAAGCGAACAAAAAATATTCAACAGCAAGCAAATGTACTTCTAACGGAACAGGCAAGTCAGAAAAGAGAAGATTAGCAAGAGAGAGAAGTAGAGCATAGAGACAATTCTAACGGCGTTTATATGCACATTTTTCGCTCTCCTTTTTAACTTATTTTTTTCTCTTTGCCACACACAGAAAAACAAATAAAAAAAAATTGTATATGCACGAGGTTAAAAGTATTAGTTAGCAATGAAAATTATCCTAACTTTACGATTGGAGATCGCTATGGGGCTTTCTCACAGCCCAACACTCTGACTAACGATTTTTCTTTTTCGTGGCTGCTTTGCTTGGTTAGGTTTTTATCTCCATTTTTGGCCCAACACAGAAGCGCCGTTTCACCACCGGAATTTCCTCGTTGTCCGTACTTTTTCGAGCGATTTTCCTCCCAATTTTCAGATTTTCTTCCGCTTTTCGCTAACCGCCAAAGCCAGACCGACCCGCTTGTTAAACGAATTCGCCAGAACTAAACTGCGCCTTGCTCACGTCTCGCTGCCTTTTCTTTCGCCTCTTCTCGTCAGTTGATTTGCCAAGAGAGCTACTGGGATCTCTTAGGTTTGGTGATACATTAATTGAAAGAGTAATCGCATATGCACATCAGCTGCTTCTCATAGCGCATTCTCGCAGCGAAGTTATTGACCTTTTTCTGCGATACACCTGTTGCTCTGCATGTACGTAGGCTTGGTAGATCGAGTGTAGGTAACAAAGCGCGAGGGGGTTGCAATTATCCTATTGAAGATTAATAGGTGCTAAGCGCCAAACCTGCAAGATAGGTTTGCGTACAAAAATAAAAAAAATCCTAACCTCTTCTCCCTAACCAAGCTACTCTTGAGACTCACCCCATGGATCTGGCGCCGACAAAACTTTATAATAAATAGACTAGCCTGCCTGTCTCCTTTCCTTTAACGTCTTACTTGGTGCACCCGCGTTTTATTAACTTTGATTTTTTTGCTAAATTCGAGTCAAATTCGCGTCCTCAACCCCTTCTAACAGAGCCATGGAGAAAGTTGCCATATTAGTTTGCGGCTGCCATTAAGGCATGTTAATAGGTCGTGATCAGCTGCCTCCTTTTTATATACTCGCCACCATTGCCTGCTTTTGGGCTGAACCTTAAAATTTATCCTTAGTTTGGCGACAAGCTCTACTACAAAATCCCCCCCACCAAGATCACACTTTGGGGGAGGCACTCACCTAAAGAGTGATACTTGCTTGGAGCGCACAAGCCTGCCCGCTATTGTTTGATATCCTTGGCATGGTATTTTCCTAATAACCGACCCTGTAAGTCTTCGAGTTCGTAGTAGCAGTCCCCTAGCTTTCGCCTTACGCGAGCTTTAACAAATGTTGGAGCTAATTTTGCATTAAAACCTTTAGCAAAACAGCTTTGTTGAAAATTTCTTCGAAATACTTCCTGGCCCGTAACAAAGGTCACCTGTCGACTGCGCAGGTTATAAGTTTTTTCGTTGCGGGCATGTTGCACCTTCATGGTGTTCTTTGCTGTTTCTCGCATTAAATCAAAAGAATCGTCTCTATTCCATTGCACGGTTCGATCCTCAAGCAATTCCAAATTGCATAGTAATTTGTATGTCGAGCCGTGAGTTACCATGTGCTGACCGAATGCCAGTCGGTATGGACTATTATTCACAGCCGAATGTGTCGATGAGCGTAAGGCGCAGCATATATTGCTCAATTGGTCATCCCAATTAGATTGGTCGGGTCGAATATACGCCTTTATCGCCGCAATGACCGACCGATTCACCCTTTCGGACGCATTCGCCTGAGGGGCATGGACCGCTGTGTAGGCGTGTTGCACGCCATACTTTTCCAACAAGGAGTTAAAACTGCTCGACTTAAATTGCACCCCGTTATCGGATAATACCACCTCTGGCGTACCAAAGCAGTGAAACAGTTCACCCTCCATATAAGGGATTATGGCTTCTGCAGTAAATTTTTTCACCGGCTTTAGAAAAGGAAACTTTGATAAGTGATCAAGGACAATAAAAAGTCCCACATTACCTGAACGACTACGTGGATACGGACCTAAAAAATCTACAAACAATTTCTGAAAAAATCTGTGCGTCTCTTCTGTTTTTCCTAAAGGTGGACGAAGCGTTCTGTTTGGGTGTTTTGTGCACTTGCACACTTCGCAATTGTTTATATAGGCTTTTACCTCTGCTAGTAGATTTGGCCAAAAGTAGTATCTCCTTAGTTTTTCAACGGTTTTATTTATTCCACAATGCGCGGAACTGGGAGGTTCATGCATCTGTTTGATTGCGTTGGCTGTAAGGCTCTTGGGTACCCAAAGCTTCCAGCAAGCCTCATCAGCTACTTTCTCTCCTGACGCATGTTCGGTGCGTCGATAAATAAACTTGTCGACTACTTTGAGGTCAGGCGTCTGCGTCTGATTTGCCAATAGTTTTGCTCGCAAGCTTGAATACTCAGCAGCCTCAAATTGGTTTGACTCCAGATCTACAACTGTTTCGATCTGACTAAGCGCGGATAAGTCCGGGGTGAATACTCTTGATAGAGCATCAGGGACTACATTTTGAGTACCCTTTCTGTGACTTATCGAAAAGGTATATCCTTGTAGTTTGAGAGCCCATCTAGCCAACCTGCTACTGAGGTCGGATTGTGACATAAGCCACTTAAGCGAGGCGTGGTCAGTGATCACCGTAAATGGGTGTCCTTCTACATAGGCGCGAAATTTTTTTATGCTTAACATAGCTGCCAAGCACTCCTTTTCCGTCACTGTGTAATTTCTTTGACATTTGTTTAATTTTTTTGACATGAAGGCGATTGGGACTTCATCGCCGTCGGAATTACACTGCATTAATACTCCCCCGACTCCTGAATGACTGGCATCGCAGTGAATAGAGAAAGGTTCATTAAAATTTGGAGTATGCAGTACCGGTGCCTTACACATCTCTGCTTTAAGCGCCTGGAGTGCTTGTTCTGCGGCCTCCGACCACTCAAATTTATTTGTGCGCTTTAGAGCATCTGTTAACGGTGAAGCAATGGCGGCAAAATTTTTAACAAATTTATTGTACCATCCCGTCATCCCCAAAAATCTCCTCAACTGCTTCAAGGACTTAGGAACAGGGTATTCTTTAATGGCTGTAATTTTGTCTGCGCCCATCTTGATCGTACCACGACCGACAATATGCCCTAGATAATGCACTTCTTGTACACAGAATTTGCTTTTTTGCACATTTATGGTCAAATCAGCTGTAAGCAAACTTGCAGCAATTGTTTTCAGCACCTCGATGTGTCGCTCAATGGTGTCTGATATGACCAATAAGTCATCTAAATAGATGAAGACTTCATTCCTGAGGTGAGCTGGAATTATGCGATCCATCAGCTTGGACATTGTGGCCGGCGCATTAGAAAGACCAAACGGCATAACCGTAAATTGGTAAAGCGGACGTCCAGGCACTGAGAACGCAGTTTTATCTCTCGATCCTGGTTCCAAAGGGATTTGCCATAGTGCCTTTGCTTGATGGGCTTGGCGTCTCCAACATCAATACTGTGAGACAATAGGGTGGGGTAGGTTTACCCAATGCTTTTTCAGCGAAAAATGGAAAACTTAAAACTGCCAAATTAAGTGATTTTTGTTGGGATTCGGAAAGAGGTCTGAATTGGACGTCTTCTAACTTTGCCACTTCGGCCACATAAGAACATTGGAAAAGGCCACTGGGTAATAGATTGAAATCGGTCCAAAAATTTATTCCCAAATATAGATTTTGCGACAGCGAGGGAACAATATAAAGAGTTATGTGCTTTGATTCACCCCGAAACCCTATGGGTGTGCAAATTTTTCCCACTATTGGCTGAGATTTGCCATCCGCTGTTCGCACTGAGGTAGACATTGGTTTATAGTTCCCTGTTTTAATGATGTCTTCTGCCAAATGGCTACCTACACAACTAATAGAAGCTCCGTGCTTACGCGATATGGAGGGTAAAGTGACAGGTTGAGATAATTGTATGTCCGGTAGGAGAGAAAAATCTGGTAAGGTAGGACTTGAGGATATACCAGGCTCCTCTAACGCCGTAAGTGTGCGATGCTTGATACCGTTTCAAAAAGCAATTCGTGTTGGATTTCCGGCAAAAGATTTGCTCGTAAAGATTCAAGCAAGTTTGCTTCTGCTAAGGGAGTCGAAAGTTTATCGGCTAGCAATACAATTGCTTCATAAAATTCGTCAAAAGACTCATTTTATTTTTGCTTTCGCCTGTCTATCGCAGCCCGAATGTTGGTGTCTGTTCTTTCATCCTTATATTGGACTCGCAACGCATTTCGCAAGGAGTGCCAACTGGCGTTGGGAGCAGATTTGTGAAACTGCCAATACCAGTCGCTGGCACTCCCTTCCAGCAAATTGCTGATATGCCGACACAACAGCTCTTGATTTCCCTCAAGAGATTGTTCAGTGAGCGCCTCTGCGCGATAAATGAACTCGTCTAATGTCATTGCTGATCGACCAGAAAATCTTAACTTCCAGCTGCTGATAACTTGACCAATTCTATCAGGACGTATATCCAATCCTAAGGAGGGTGGCCTATGCATTGACTCTGTAGGTGGACAATTCACAGAGGGAGTTTGTATACGCCTTGGCGCAGAGCCTGACATACGATCTGGTGCGTTTTCTGGTTGATTTAAATTCTGTCCCGACATGACCAATATGAGTCTTTGAAAACCCGCGTTCATTGATTGTGCCATCACTTCTGATTGTCTATTGCATACGACAGACATGGTTTCCAATATTGCTTGTTGCATTTCAGTCACCCCTGGAGA
>JAWNNM010002239.1:0-28907 GCA_035044965.1 Lordiphosa andalusiaca
CAACTGGTTGCCCTTCGTATCCAAATCAATGTATTAAAGTCGTCTATGCATGGCATGGGCATGTGAGAATTGTCTTTTTCAGCAGCCATTTGCAACCAGTTAAATACCATTTTGCTGTTGTGTAGCCTTAGGACTGTCTAAACTGTAACCTACTCTCCCGAATCTAGCTATTTTTGTACCAGTTAAATTCTAATTGAAAAGAGTAATTCAAATTTGAGTGATTCGAATTTCGAACAAGCAGAGCATTATCTCAGTTCTGTATTAATTGTAGAATTCTTAACTCCCAGTTGTATGATTTTTCCGATAGCTTGTCAAGTTCTCCAGTTCAAGTAAGTTCTTTAAAATACTTGTAGATTTTTATTAAATAAAGTCGCTGATTTTGCCCCACCACATTGCCGGGGACGTTGCAGGACCTTCGCTAACAACACTTCACATGCACTAGAATAACGCACTCCGCATTCAACTTAAACTGGCCATACAAAGTGAGCTCTGGCTGCATCAAAGGGCTTCTTTCTCACTTGTGTTTATTGAATAAATCAACGCTGCAAAAATTCCAACTAAACTTAGCGGCTTTCATTGGCCTTAGCAAATAGCTTTGGCTATTATAAAAGCACACACACACACAAAAAAAGGAAAGGAAAAACTGTAGCCGAAAAAACTGACAGCTGAGTGGGTTGGCGGGGTAAGGGATAGAGTGGGTGGGTCACCAAACAAATGGCCAATGCAAATACATAGTGGGAATTCAATGAAGCTTAGCGTACGCCTGCAGAGTTTTAAACGTCGACTAAAACTTGGTCTACTAATTGGGCGTGTGACCAGTGGGATAGGGGGTGGTGGTGCTGGGGTGCGGGGGTATGTGCATCAATGAACCGTAAAGCTATTTCGTCATTTAACGTTAAAAGCAAGCAACCGGCCCCATACAAAGGCCACCGACAAAAACGCGAACGAGCGCGACCAAAGTGAAAAAACTAATTTGCGCTGCTTCAAAAGCAAACACACGAACCCTGAGAGATGTGTGAAGGGTGACGCCCGGAAGTGGAAGTGTGGTGAAGAATGGGGGCGGTGGTCTGGTAAAGGTATGCGGTAGGTAGGTGCTGTCCCTGGCTAAAGAAAAACATACACGAATTTTTGGCCAAGCAAAAAGAAAATTGGGTACGCGCTGAGTGCTAACCGAAAAACTTTTTCATTTATGCTTCGCACATGGGGGAAAAAAAGAAGCAAGATTCAAGAACAGAAGAAGCTACAGCACAGTGGAGCAAGGAGCGTTGACTTTGACATGAAATAGATGGAACGACATGATTTTTTATACCTTACAAGAGACGAAACGTAGGATAGCCATTATGAAATTATTCTCTTTAGTAACTTTCATATTATAAAAGGCCTTCAATTACTTAACCCGACTCTTTCTTTTTTCCCAGAAATCCAAAACCTTTGGCTACACATAAACCTACACTTGAACCTCTACAGCAAAACACCGAATCTCTGCCGATATTTTGTTGTTTGTTGCGTCTATTTTATATATTCTGGGTAGAATGATTAATCTCACAAAAACTAAGCTCAAGAAAGGCCACCGCTTTTGTGAAAGGTTCTGTATAAAGAAGAAGGAGTGCTGTAGTCGAGTGCCTCCTCTGAGAAATTCACTGTTAACTGGTGGAAGTGTGTCTTTAATTTTCAGACTCTACCCCCAATATCCGAGAATGGTGTAAAAATTGCTGCGTAAAACCCTTTTCTTTAACCGATCGGGTTAAAAGTCATTTTCAAAGATCTATTTGAAACAATAATACCTGTTTAACGGGTATAATACTAAAAAAAACAAATCAATCAGTACGGGACTACATCAATTCGAAACAAGATTGTAAAAAGGATATTCCCGGAAATTCTTGAACCGAGCTGGAAAAAAATGTATTTGATCCCACATTCTTATACTCTGTACCGAAGGTACATAGATTATTAAAAGTTTGTGCAAAAGTATGTAACAGCCAGAAGGAAGCATCACCGACCCCATAAAGCATATATATTCTTGATCAGCTTCAACAGCCGAGTCGATATAGCCATTTCCGTCTGTTCGTTTGTCTCTCCGTCCATCTGTCTGTCCGTATGAACGCACAGATCTCAGAGATGGTAAGAGATAGTGGTTGGACATGCATGGAACATATGCTTCCTATGTCTGCAGGCAGATCATGTTTTGTTTTCAATTTTGGCCACGCCCTCTCCCGCCCCAGCACTTTAGGAAAAACTTCATATCGTCCACAGTTTAAAAGATATATTTTCTTTCTTCTAGACATATTAAGTAATCAGCATATCGATCAGGACTTATCGATCCGCCAAAGTAAGGGTGAAGATCGGATGAACGGTTGTCGAGCTATGATCAAAAGACTGTTCGCTGCTGTTTCCAGCTGCTCCTGCAGCTTCAAAATTTATGCTGAGCGTATAATTTCGTTGGTACAGAGTATGTTATAGTCTGGGCTTGACCGACTTTCTTTCTTGTTCAATACTGAAAAGATCAAATTTATGACGTTCAGTCGATTATGACAGACACAGGGCTGCAAAACGGTTCGGAGTCGGCGACTCCGCCTGTTTTAGAAATTCGGAACCGAACCCGAAGCGGAGCTTACAAATTTTTCCCTTGAGAACCCGAACCTTTTCCTATTCCCAGCGATTTCTACTCAACTTGGTAATCTTGTTGCACACAAAATACTAAAACCTTCTGTAAAATACAGAAATACCAAATTAAAGCGATTAGAAAAGTATCGATTGAGCTTTATCCGTCCGTCTGTCTGTCCATCTGTTTCTACGCGAACCAGTCTCTCAGTTTTAAAGCTATCGAGCTGAAATTTCCCACAGTCTTTTTTTTTCTGCTGCTGCTCACTACTTATATGTCAGACCCAACTGGATCGAATGACTATATATCATAGCTCCCTAGGAACAATCGGTCGTAAAACTAGTTTTAGTGAGAAAAGCTTCTTTCTTTTCAATGAAAGCGTCTCCAAACTTTGTAATCGTAGGATTACTATGTTTTTTTATTATTCTACCAAGTTTTATTAAAATCGGACAACTATATGATATAGCTGCCTTACAAAAGATAGGTCGGAAAAACAGTCTTAGTTAGAAAAACTTTTTTGTTTTTAATGGTAGCATCCTGCAATTTTGTATTTGTTTGTTTCACATGCTTTCACATAATTTTAGTCCCAGACGGATTACCATATCATGAAGCTCCCATTGTGGGAAAACAATTATTTTTGAAAATATGTAAGCGAGCACTTGCAAGGGTATAAATAAATTTGACACAGACGAAGTTAGCTTGGCTTCCTCGTTTTATATATAATATATTATGTGTAGTAGTATAACTAAACATTAAACGCAGCTTGAAGGAGTTAAAAAAAGCAATTCATGTATAATTTTATTCCTATATTTTAAAGCGTGGCTTATGTATGATGCTAAATCCCTCCAGCTCCTTCCATAGAATAGGATAGGTTATTCTCAGCTCCTGAAATATCGGACATCAGCCGAGAAAGTGTAGAGTGTCCTCACGTTACACAAAGTGCATAAAGCATCTCCGTTTTGGTGATGGGGTCTATAATTAAGCTGGAGCATTTCCACTCGAGCCTTAAAAATATGACAGTTCCAATAGCATCTTGGAAGTAATTATTTTCCGCTAACTTTGAGTATGAGTTACTTGTGGAGCTAAGTCTCGCTTCCGTTATCCATCTATGCCGCATTGTCGATTCAATACTATTTATTAGCCTCCTCTGTTGTATTTCCCAATGAATGGGATTTTGAAGTGTAAGCTCAGTCTCGAACGCCTGTGCCAAGTTAATCCACTGGCGAAAGAATTGTGTTTCGGTCGCGAGGAGGTGTTTTGCAACTATTTTTGGCTATCTGTGTTCGGGCATATCGAATATTTTTTTGACATAACTGAAATACAGTTGCAGAGTATAGGTGAATAATGGTGGCAGACCAGTTTCTAGGTGTATCGCATGGCTAGGTGTGTTTTGTGGGAGTTGGAAAATCCTTCTTATGAAGAACCTGAGACTGCTTTCAACGTCCTCGTGTTGAAAACATCCCCATACTTGAGACGAGTAGCACGTTATCGCCTTTGCTGTCGCCTGGTACATCTTGTATTTGGTGCTACGATTGACATTTGCTCGCCTTAAGAGAGAGTTCCACGTGCTTCCTATCGCTGCTCGAGTGTCTTTTAATTTCAGTTCCGCATGTCTGTCAAACTCCATACTCCATACCAGTAAGAGTCACTCCAATGTATTTAGATGACTTTACTACCTCCAGCTGTGATCCATTTAGGGTCCATGATTCGTTGCTTGCTTGTCTCCCTCGGTTATCACGTACCACTAGTACCTTAGACTTATCGATGTTAATCTTAAGATTCCAAGTGTTTCAATAAGCCTGTGTAGCATTTATCATGTTTTGCAACTGTTTGGGACTTTCTGCTAGCATGACCATGTAATCGGCATACATTAGAACTTTAAATATGTGTCCACCCATTTTGACTCCTCCTGGAAGATCCTCTACAAGGTCGTCTACAAAGAGAGCAAAGAGCAGAGGACTGATAGTGTAATAGCAAAGCAAAAATCTCTAAGCTTTAAAAAAAAACATAGCCTTCTATGGGCCAATTTCACATCTGTTACATAGTTGCTATGTGTCAGATAAACATAGAATTTGCTCTGTTATTTGTAGGTATATGTAACAGATAGCTCTATGTAGAAGATTAGAAATCGGCCCTATGAAGATAAAACAAGAAAGAAAGTCGGTCAAGCCCGACTATAACATACTCTGTACCAAGAAAATTTTTCTTTTGATCATAACTCGAAAACCGTTCATCTGATCTTCTTCATTCCTTTGGCGGATCGATAAATTATCCTAATAACTAAATATGTCCAGAAGGAACAAGCCATTTATCTTCAAAACTGTGGGAGATATGACGTTTTTTCTAAATTGCGGGGGCGGGAGGGGGCGTGGCCAAAATAAAAAATAAACTTGATCTGCCTGCAGACATTAGAAGCATATGTCCCATACATGTCAAACCTCTATCTCTTACCATCTCTGAGATCTGTGCGTTCATACGGACAGACAGACGGACAGACGGACAGACAGACAGACGGACAGACGGACATGGCTATATCGACTCGGCTGTTGATGCTGATCAAGAATATATATACTTTATGGGGTCGGAGATGCTTCCTTCTGGATGTTACATACTTTTGCACAAACTTATAATACTCTATGTACCTACGGTACAGAGTATAAAAACAGGTTCTATTTGATTAGAGTTTCCCTTTAGAGAAATTGGACAACCGACTTTTTGGAGAAATATAAAAAGTGTGAAGGCAGCATTAGTCTGATGTATCTGAATGTTTGAAGTATAATATTACAATCGAAGCTTACATTTTTTTTGGTTATTTTGTATTAACCTTAAAACTTTGAATGCTTGCTAACATTTATTCCAGATAGTAAGTGTATTGAAAGTTCTTCGTCAGAGCTACAGTACTCAGAGCATTCAAAATCAGTTCGATAACAAAAATACTTTCTCCACTTTCTTTAAAGCTTAACAGAGGCTTGCGAGTGGAAAATCACTCAAAATGTTCTAAAATTTTGGATGGTATCCCACTTCCAGTTTATTCTATTGCTAAGCGTGTATTTCGTTTCTTTAAGCCACTGTTTGTTAGGTGAAAGGCATTTGGCAATATGGCGACGACGGCTTCACTTGGCTGCGCCACCTCCCTCGTCGGCTTCCTCTCCATATATATTTATAAATGTGTGTGAGTGTATGTTTGCCTGTCAATATTGCATCACAGACGCCACAGGCGGTGCAGAGTAAAACTGGGTAGCTTCTGCTTCTGTAGTTAACGCGCCAAGCTTACTTTTATGCTGGCTTCCAACCCGATGTCAATCAAAAATTCCCATAACCAATGCAGCCCGAAAATGGTCGAGAGTGTGTGTGTGGGTGTGTGTGTGTGTAGGCGGGTGTGTGTGCTTGCTTTATGAAAGCTTTTGGCACATGTGGCGCATAAAAAACGAGACGAGAATGGGGCCTGGGAAAGAGTCGTGCACCTTCTCCGGTTTTTTTTTCATCTTTTTTTTTTTTTTTGGTGAATGGCCAACCAAGAAGCCTGAGTTGAAAAGGATTTTTGCCCCTGCGTCTTTCACTGGCCTCTGACGAGGACACACCCACCACGCCCACGCTTTGCTTTGCAATATTAAATTGCCAAAAAAATCAATTAGGAACATGTCAAGTTGCGGAAAAGCTGTTTTTGAAAATTGGTGTCAGCAGCAAATTTAATTTCAAGTCTTTTTTATGGACAATGCTAAATGGAAGCTGGAGTTTGCCAACAAGTCGGCAGGGAGTGCCACAGAGGAGAAGGAAGTTGAAAACTTGTTTGTGAAATGGACATCCAAGATTGATGCAAGCATCGGCTATTGAGTGGAAACAAAAAGTATAAAACGATTTTAGGTAGCTGCCAGTAAGAGTGAAGCACCACGTAATTTACGATACTTTTTGTTGGGTTATTAAGATTAAATAAAGCGAATGGTTTGCCCACACGGGATCATGCCACGTGTGAGATATATAATGATATTGCTAAGTTCAGACCAATAACATTTAAGGATTTGTCTTTTGATTCGTTAATCCTCATGTTGAATGCAATACACAACGCAATGAAATTCTCCTTAACTCAAAGAGCCCATCAATTGGGATTATCGGAATACTCGGAATGAAATTGAACATTGATCATCAGTCCTGTTTTTACACAGCACGTTCCATTGCATAGCTATAGTGGGCTTATTGCGACAATACTTTTTGAAGAGATTGTCTTTAAATTAGCCAAAATTGAAGTAATCTATTTGTTGGATTTGTCGACAAGAATACAGCAACTGCTTAGAGAAATGTTGAGCGGATGGATCGTTCAGAAATGTATTTCTCGTGTTTGCTGCCAGTTTAAGTTTTTTTTACCTAGCGCCACATAGTGAATGATTTGGGGCAAGCGATTATTTCATTGGTAGCAGTCTATTTTGCGGATCTAAAGAATATCGATTTATTTAGTGATTTGAATTGAATTCTTATATATTTCTATAGGTTGTACAACAAATGGTAAAGTTGTACTTCAAATGGCTTAAAAAAAACGCAGAAGTATTTGGTATAATTAGTTTGAAAACCAACAAAAAATACACCCAGAAAAACGTTGAGCGAATAAATTAAGAAATAAAGCTCTGAAAAATATTAATCTTTCTTGAACTTTCTAGAATTTCGCTCTTGAAATCGAGCTAATTTCGTTCTCAATAAAGTGTATTTAGCCCAGGGGACTAAGATAAAGAAATCGAGAGGAGAGCAAGCACATTTGAGAGAACACACCCTTGAACTCGCTCTCTCAGCTTGAAAGAGGGGTGTGTTCGCAATTGATATTTGCACTCAAGTTGCTTTGGAATTCCCAACCAGTTATGCCATTGTTGGCATGGAGCGATGGCTGTGCGACTGCCAGTTGGCAGGCAAAAACTGATGCTGCTTTGAGGTGTTATGTTTTCCTCGAGCTTAACAACTAGTTTTCCCGGAAAATAGGGAACAAATCAACTGATTTTAAAATTTTGTATGACTAGAGTCTGGGAAGCTCTTGATTTAAGAGAACACAATCCCGCTCTTGAATCTGATCAGCTCTTGAGAAGAGAAATAACATTCTCCGTTTTTGACAATGCTGTATGCTCTTGATTCAAGAATAATCAATTTTGAATTTGGGTATGTTCAGCACTTGATTCAGGAACTATTCTGCTTGATTTAAGAATGATTCGTACTTGGATCAAGTGTTAAAGTATCAAAAATGCATACTTGGATTAAGAATTTCGCTCGTGGATGAAGATTTTTTGTTCTTATCGAACTTCTGACTTCGAAGATTCTTGATTCAAGTATAAAGTTCCCTATTTTTTCTCTGAGTTTACTTTACGATAATATTAATAAGCGAAGCTAATCGAGATTTAGATGTGATAGACCCTTGCGAAGGGTATGTTGAAATTGTTTCCGACCACATAAAGTATATATATTCTTGATCAGCATGACGAGCTGAGTCGATATAGCCATGTCCGTCTGTCCGTCCGTCTGTTTCTGTGCGATTTCCTCCATCAGTTTGAAAGCCATCGAGACAAAACGTTGCACGAAGTCTTGTAGTACAAATACGCTGTACAAGTATCGAAACCAGCCGGATCGGATGACTATAGCATATAGCTGTCATAGAAATGATCGGTCGAAAAAGTTATTTTGGTGAAAAAAGTTTTTGTTTTCAAAGCAAACGCCTTCATACTTTGTACTTCTTAGTTTGCTATGCTTTCCCATTATTCCACTAAATTTGGTTGAAATCGCACATATATATATTATAGCTGTCATAGAAAAATTGTGTCAGAAATACTCTTTGCGAGAAAAACTTGATTGTTTTCAGCGGAAATGTATACAGAGGGAAAAAACCAAGAACATTGGACTCAAAGTGAGAAAATTCGGTGTCAAAAACTAATCATGACCGGATTTTCTCACTTCAAGAACATTTTAAACTCAAAAAAAAAAAAAATTCAGGTCCAGTCCAGAGGTGCAGGGACCCAGAGATACCAGGGCCAGCTCCAGTCCAGAACCAGATTCAATTCCAAGTCTAGGTCCGATTCCAGCTCCAAGTCCGCAGAGACCTGCTTCTTTTGAGATGAAAAAATCTAATTTTCCGAACACGGTTTTTCCCTCTGTGTAGATAACCATTTTTTCCATCGGTACATAAAGCTCACCGAGATACGAGTTTTTGGGAAAGTACACAGAAAAAAAAATCAGAATTGGGGATTGAAAAGAGGGTAATCCCGGAGCAGGCTTCAAGTGATCCTGTTTTTCGGGATAAAAAAAAAGTGGAAGGGGAAATCAATCTTTTCCGGGGTCGGCTTAGGAATATCCGGGACTACTCTGTTTTCAATTCCGTTTCGGATAGATCTTTTTTTTTTAGTGTAAGAATGGTAGAATATCCCTCCCAACTGCGAATCAACTCATTTGGGCCACAACCGAAAGGAACCGCCGAATCCAACTTATAGACCGAACCCCTAAGCTTCAGACGATGAATCTTGTACATCTTAAATATTAAAATTTAAATTAATAATTTTCTATTAACTATTTCTTGTTGCCTTGGACGAGCCAAAATGGATCTGCATCAACTTGAAAAACTGTTGTATGAATGATGGAAACGGAATTCTCGCCTATTTACCCTATTAGAACACCAAGCGATAAGGACGATAATATATATTTGTAAATATATAAAGCTACAGAGAATATTAAATTTACATAAAAATCTTATCTGACGAATTGAAGAGAAGATAAACAAACTAGCCTAAGAAAAACATTTATTTTAGAAATATTCCAAGACGAGATTTTCTTGGCAGATAGCCATAACACACTTTAAGGCATTTTCCATTAAAATTTAACACACACACACACACACAAAATCGCATATATGCATAAATTTTCATATCTGCATTAACATAAACCGGAACTAAAGTCCAGTGAAGCGTGAGATGCTCAGAATTATTATTATTATTAATAACAGGCAAACTTTTGCCTCTTGGAGGAGACGAGGCGAGGCGGAAAAGCGCGATGCTTCGATTTGATAGAGGCCGCCGATACGAGATATGCTGAAGTCTGATGAAGATGAAGCGAGGCAGCTGAAGTGAAAAATTTGCCGAGTGACGAGCATTCTAGCGCAAAGTGCAGATAAAGACATCCAAATAGATACACAGATACAAAGATACAAACTTTGTGGCATGTCAAGCAGCACAGAAAAAAAAAAAGAAACACAGATACGAATGGCAATTTATAAACATGGCCCAGTGATGGACATGAAGCTCGGCCCGCCTTGGTCATTAATGTCAAAAGTTATTGCGCAGGCGGCGTTGGCGATAATGTTAATGCCCCTGAGCGGAGGAGGTGGAGCCGGACTGGGCTGGGATGGGCAGGGCAGGGCTGGGCGGTCTGTTGGCTGACCACAGCCCTCACACTTGCGGGCGCCGTCGCCGGCGGCTGTCCTCGTCATCGTCGTTGATGATGCTGCACACGCTTGGCCAAGTTAACGGCACGTGGCCGGGCCACGTTGCCACATCTCCTGCTGTGTGCGTCGTCCTCCACCTCGCCTGGAGGCATCAGTTGTCTGCATCCAGTTCCGGGTGTTGGTTATTGGCTGTTGCCTTGGCAAATGAGTTGAATTTAAAGTGGTGGATTGGTTCAGGTTTAACTGCCGCCTGCATTTAATTAGCTGAAAGAACAAAAACCATAAATCACTTGGAGTGCACCAAAATCCCCTTAAATTTACTTTCGAATGTAAAATTTTTGAATTCAGAGCTGGAATTGAAAATGAGTTCATGTATATATATGTTTTTGATAGGCTTATTCATAAGTGGAATTAGATGATGATTAGATGGAATTAGATGAATTGTAGTCTAATGCCAGCCAATTTTGGTTAATCAATAGGGCAACCAAGTAGAGCTTTCTTCTAGCTATTATTCTGTGTGGAAAAGTCTGCGGTTTAACCTTGTTTATTTCTTCACTTTTAGTAGAATTTTTCTCCAAGTGGAAACTGTTCAAGATAGGAATGCTTGTATCGTATTGATTAACTGATACACATATTATTAGTTAACACTATTCGATTTCTAAAAGTGATGTTTACTGTTAGGATTTAGGTAGGTAGTAACTTATTAACATTGCCTTAGTATAAGCTTTGTTCCTTTAGGAAATGCCGAAAAGTGTGCTACATTTTTTCTTACCCAAAATGGGGTTTTCTGGACATAAAGCCCTGTTGTCCGGACATAAAGCCCTTGGGCAATAAGTCCGTAATTAGATTGGAGTTTTTTGACAACAAATACAACACGAAAAGAATTCAATAAACCTTAAGGCTTAGATATTGTTCCCATAAAGTAAAATTACCTCCTATGTTGGATAGAAAACAGCGAAAAGTCACCGTGGAACTTATTTTCGACCGCTCCTTCGTACCGCAGCTATGCTATAGTTTTCCGATTTTGAAAATGCCAATTTAAGGACATTTTAATTGAAAAAAAAAACAAGTTTTTCTAAATAAAACTAGTTTTCAACCGATCGTTCCTATTACAGCAATATGCTAAAGTCTTCCGATCCCACCGGTTCCTATAAATGTGCAGCGTATTCGTACTAAAAGACTTTATGCAAGTTTTGGTGAAGACAGCTTTTAAACTGACAATACCTTTTGCTAGGGTACAAAATCTACATCATTATACTCTGTACCGTAGGTACATAGAGTATTATAAGTTTGTGCAAAAGTATGTAACATCCAGAAGGAAGCATCTCCGACCCCATAAAGTATATATATTCTTGATCAGCATCAACAGCCGAGTCGATATAGCCATGTCCGTCTGTCCGTCTGTCTGTCCGTATGAACGCACAGATCTCAGAGATGGTAAGAGATAGAGGTTTGACATGTATGGGACATATGCTTCTTATGTCTGCAGGCAGATCAAGTTTATTTTAAATTTTGGCCACACCCCCTCCCGCCCCCGCAATTTAGAAAAAAGTCATATCTCCCACAGTTTTGAAGATAGATGGCTTGTTCCTTCTGGACATATTTAGTTATTAGGATAACTTATCGATCTGCCAAAGGAATGAAGAAGATCGGATGAACGGTTTTCGAGTTATGATCAAAAGAAAAATTTTCTTGGTACAGAGTATGTTATAGTCGGGCTTGACCGACTTTCTTTTTTGTTTCTTACCCAAAATGGGGTTTTCTGGACATAAAGCCCTGTTGTCCTGACATAAAGCCCTTGGGCAATAAGTCCGTAATTAGATTGGAGTTTTTTGACAACAAATACAACACGAAAAGAATTCAACAAACCTTAAGGCTTAGATATTGTTCCCATAAAGTAAAATTACCTCCTATGTTGGATAGAAAACAGCGAAAAGTCACCGTGGAACTTATTTTTCGACCGATCCTTCGTACCGCAGCTATGCTATAGTTTTCCGATTTTGAAAATGCCAATTTAAGGACATTTTAATTGAAAAAAAACAAGTTTTTCTAAATAAAACTAGTTTTCAACCGATCGTTCCTATTACAGCAATATGCTAAAGTCTTCCGATCCCACCGGTTCCTATAATACGCTGCACAGCGTATTTGTACTTAAAGACTTTGTGCAAGTTTTGGTGAAGACAGCTTTTAAACTGACAATACCTTTTGCTAGGGTACAAAATCTACATCATTTTAACTTGAAGAAAGTGCTAGTGCACATCTTCAAGTCCACTTTTCTGGATAAATAAGATTAAGATCTTTTGAGGCGTTCCACAAGTAGAAAGTTTTTCACATCTATAAATTAACGGATAAGCCGAATGCCAGGACATGTGACATCGATCGAAAACATGGATACTTGTAATAAACAATACCCATCAATTTTCGACGTCTTTCCATTTTTTTAAGTTTGCAGCGATACTCGAGTTATATGGTAAACAAACATTTATGATGGGCAGCACTTGACACACCCTAATACTTGGTGTAATAGAAATTAATTTGGAAGGTACAGAGTATGATAGTGTCGGGCTTGACCGTCTTTCTTCCTTGTTAAACGATGACAGAAGGCAGAAACGTACGTTTCTGTAAATGGAGAGCGCCACCGTGCGATGATTACAAATTTTTTTTTTGTCCAATATTTAGGAGCTGTTCGGGGTTGGTATTTGGTTTTAACAAGATGGTGCCAAATGCCACACAGCACACGAAACAATGGCCGAATTGAGTTGCGAGTTCGGTGATCAATTTATTTCTCGTTTGGCCAAATTGGCCAAATAGATCGTGTGACTTAAGGCCTTCTGCCCATTTTTGTGGGGCTATGTTCATGTCTATAGCGATAATCTGCAGCAGTTGACACACTGGAAGATCTTATTCGTACAATAACGGCCGATATGTTGGAGTGAACCATTTTCCGCAGACGCGGACAACATTTACCTAAAATCATCTTTAAATATTATATGCATAATTATATAGATCGTTCTATCAACTCAAATAAAGACATTATACATTTTTCTGAATCTTATGTATTTTTTCTCAAATCAAATCCGAAAATGCTCCTAAAAAATCACCGTCTAGCTCAGTACGATTTCATTTTATTGTAAAAGCTTATTTCTTCTCAAACATTTCCTTTTTTTTAATTTTGTTAACCAGTATTTTACATAATAAGCTAACTAAATAGTCCCCTCACCTAACCTCTTTTCAAATTTAATAAGTCTGCCGCCAAAGTTTCAACTCCAACAGTTCGATAAGCATTCCGATCAGCGGCAACTCTCTGCCGCTCTCTGCGAAGCACAGACAACTCTGTCAGAAGTCATTTGGCGGTCGCGAGTGCAAGGAGGAGGAAGGAGGAGAAGTGCAAAAACGTAGAAATGCAAAATGCAATGAAACGCGTGTTTTATAGTTGCGACGTGTGTGTTCTGTAATTTGGAGTCTGATTGTTGGCTAAACTCTGTCTTGGGCCATTTACTACGAATAAACCAAACAACAATCTGCTGTCCGATCAACAACAACGCCATTTTCAATTCGCGAGTGGCCTAAAGAAGAAAAGTAAAAAATGAAGTAAAATCGCGTGAACTCCTGTGAAATAATTATATATAATTTATACATAAAGTGAATACATTTTTGTTGTTTTTTTATTGTGACATTTTTTTTGAGTGATTTTGTGAATTGTTGCGGTTTTTCTATGCCGGGTAAGTTCAGAACACCCACACACACACTCAAATACACATGCAAAGCAATCTACTTACATTCATACATGTGTACATTGTAAATATGTATGAATGTATGAGCTTACTAAATATATTAATTACATACATACATTATATTATTTTGTTAATATTTCGCAATCGCTTATTTAAGTACCTGTGTACATACATACATACATATGAATGTATGTGTGGGTGACTTGATTGCAGTCGGAAGGTCATGTAGGAAGGGCTGCTCCAGCCTTGAGTTGGCACTAGGGCAGTAGCAGAAGTCTCTTTTCCTGAAAGCGATGGCGGGAGGGGGCGTGCAAAAATTGTGAATATAATTGTTTTGCCTGCAAGTATATAAAGCAAATGACCCATACATGTCAATCCCGGTTTAAATGGCTATATCGACTCGGCTGTTGATGCTGATCAAGAACATTCGTATTCGCTTTATGGTATTGGAGATGCTTCCTTCAACCTGTTACATACATTTGCACGACTAGCATACCCATTGCACTCCTCGAGAAAGGGGTATAAATAGTATAAGAAGCAACAAAAAGAGAAAACCGTTCATTGCCTAATGCTGTGTGTGTGTGTGCTTCTATCTGTGTGAAACACTCTACAGCGACAAAATTAACGGTGCGCCTACGAACTGTTGTTGCCTTCAATTTTGCAAGAGGCATAGGACAGAAAGAATGAGAGAGACACAATTTTGCTGCATTTTCTTTATGCGTCATCCGTATTCGCATGATCTACCAGTGCTGCCAGAACATGAGCTTTGTTTTCAAAAAACTGCTAAAAATAGCTGAAAATATATTAAGTTACTAGGGAAAATAGCTAAAAGTAAAAGCTACTACAATTATGGGTTTCGGAATAATATTAAAAAGTAAGTTAACACTATTTAAAAACATACATCAAACAAGATCTGCAAGCCGCTCTCTTGCCAGATTGTGCAGTTCCGAGCCAAAATTATTTGAAGCACAAAATAGTTTATACAAATTTGCTACTTGGTTGTGATTTTGTCTAAACTAGATAATACATCTTTGTTCGGCTAGTTTAAATTTGACTTTAATGTGTAGCTTAACTCATTGAATATTCCAAAATGGGTTCGAACAAGTTTGGAAGAAATCAAATGCTAATAATATGATCGATTTTTGCTTAAAATATTTCTGACAATTTTAACAAATTGTCTAAAGCTCGCATTTTAGACTAACAGCAAACTCCTCAATCGAAAGTTGTGGACCTAAAACACTTGTGAACTGGCTCAGCCTGCTGGTGAGGAGAGGGGTATATGATTATATTCAGAGCCTTCACATCACAATTCGAGGTCATAGCTAAAATAAGTAGGAAAACCGGTCGGTTTTAAGCGAAGTCCGACTGAGAAATTCGTTGTTCCAACATTCGTTGGAACAATGGAACAATGGAACAATCTCATGCACTTTTGAAACGGTTGAAACCCGGTTCTGAACCAGTCAATTATCCAGCTCGATATGGCTTTAAACCACTTTTGCAACATTTCTAAATTCGAACCGATTCGAAACAGGAATTCCGACTTTTATTTTACTGTGTACCGAACCTTGAACCAAACCTCTTTAGAATAAAAGCCGAACCTGAACCTGTTCCTAACCTAAAACTTAAGTTCGGTTCAGCAAAAATGTGCAGGAAAGTGTATTAAAAAGCCTAGAATGGAATTAGAAACTACTTATAAAATCCAAACGCATAACAGCTTCTGTTTTGTAAGAACCAAAGAGGTTAACGTTAGTAGGTTATATTTTAAATATTCCTTTGTGTTCCACAAATCGTTTTCGACCCAAAATCGAGCCGATCAGCATCAACAGTCGAGTCGGTATAGCCATATTCGTCTGTCAGCATGAACGCACAGATATCAGAGTGTGGCTAGTGACTTTGTTGCTTGCAATGAAAGATTTTCTTAGGAAATCACGCAACTGCGATAACACAGCCCAACAGGGTTTTTGGTGCAGGTCCCTCTTTTGATCATATTATGTTAATATAAATTGCAATTAACGAAACTGCATCATTGGTTTTGGTCCATCAGGTCTTGTTTTCAAGATATAGCGGAAAAACGACTTTAACGAATTTTTAGCACTCTAGGAATTGCGGAGGCCACACTAGGTGTATATATCTAAATTTATAAGCTATATGCGACAGAGCACTTATCAATGCGTCTTTAAAAAATGAAAAGCGCTATGTAAAATTAGCGGAAAGTGTTTAAATTGGCCTCTAAAGTCGGAGTATTCTCGATTTATGGTTTTTTTTTTTTAAATTAATCATCACTTTCAAGCTATCGCCGCTTTTCAATTAATATGTTAGCTATTTGAGCATATAGCCAAACATTTGATCTAATTATGTGATTTTTCTCGCACTTGAGTTAACTTATTTGGCAAAGTTACAGCCTGTCTAAAACGAAATACAAGTTTATTTTTATGGGAGGACAACTAGACGCGTACTATTTTGTATAGGAACAATCAAAAGGCTACTTGATTCAACATAGAATTCAAGTAAAAGATAGAACGTTGCATCTCTAGATGGCAAATGGGAAATCCAAAATACGCTGCCTTTTTTTTTTTTAGAAAATTTTTCACAAAAAAGATGATTAGCTCAAACCGTCTCCTATTTATAAAATATGATTATTTTGTAACATAAGATAATTATGCTATTAAGCTGTTAGATTGACAAACTGGCACACTTCTTTGCTTTGCCCATTCTCTTGCCTTCTTCCCATTTGAGTAAATGAAGGTATACTTCCTTTTTTATTTAATTAAATTATATTCTGGAATTTTTGCTTATTTATTTACTTGACCTCAGCACAGGCGGCTTCCATTTCGGTTCAGTTTCTCTTTACGCTTCATTTGCTTGATGTGCGGCTCCGCAATCGTCGCCAGCCCGGCCACATCCCACATTTTCTCCACTTTGCTGCTTCGCCTGGTTAGCATAATAAATCGATTAGCTGGCGGTGAGTTTTTATTTCGGTAGAGGGATTTACCATATTTAATAATCATGAGCCCTGACGATGACGCTGAATGAATATTCTAATATGCCTCCGACACCGCACCACCCCCAACACACACACACACACACCCAACCTCCGCTTGCCCCTTTCGCTCTGAATGATTGATGGATGTTGGGTTGTCCCGGGTCCGGGTATACATAATTTTTTGCCCCTGCCACGTTTCGTGCTTTATGTTGTTTTGCATTTTTTGTTTATGGTCCATCATCAGCATCTCACGGACGTCGCCTCCGCCTGCGTAATAAATCTCCTTATATTTTCTTTTTCCAGCATTCTTGTTTATCATTTTGTGTCAGGCGATTCTCTCTGCGTGCCCGGGCGTTATTAAAAAAAAAAGGGAAGAGCGCAGCGTCATATTAAAGTATTCCCAGGCATTAAAATTTCATATGAGCCGGGCTGACAATCATCCATCTCAGCTTTGGCAGTTCATAAGCGGGCTGGAGTCCTGCGATGTGTTTAGTTTTGGTTACATTTGAAAGCTTTAAACTTTGCACTCAGCCCCGGCTCTGCCACTTGACTAAGCCCGTCCAATAAGCCAAAGCACACAGAACATTTAAAATGCACAAAGAAAATATTGCGACACACGTACGACATCGGGACACAAGGATGAGGTTGAGCAGCCCGGAGTACACAAAAGTACACACACACACAAGCACATACCTACAAGGATATTAAGAGTCCCGAGGCCATTAATGACTAAGTTGACATAGCGTCCAACCACACACTTTTGATTGCATTGGCTGTGCATCAATTATTCACGGAATTTATACACGGATTTTTGCACAGCCCCCGCCCACGCACCCGACCGCCCTTCCGCCCTCCTGCGGGTAAACATATTTGCACTGGGCGCATGTCAAATTGGGCGTGATTTTCAAGTGCCCCGAACAGCGCAGCGCACATACTTTTGATTATGTTTGTCTATTTGTTATGGGACTCGGTTCATGCATTTTTGAGACAGGAGGCTGGCTGTTTGCTTACGGTCAAGGCAATTAGGTTTTTCCAGCCGCAGGCAGAGCAAATATGCACAAAGTAAGCGTCTTAGGACACCCAGCCACCCAGCCACCCACCCAGCCGTCGCCGGGGTACCGGGGTACCGGGCACCAGGACTTTGCTACCACTTTCTGACATTTAATTTTCGATTTTAATTGGATACTAACAGCAGGATGCAACTACTACTACTACCCAGGAGCGAGGCAAAAATGGTAAATTAAAAGGTAACACAACATGGCCAGCAGCCCGGCAACTGCTTCGGCTCCTGCCGCCGCCACCGCCTCTGCTCGCAGAAAGGAGTTGGCCAACATAATTGAAAAAGCGCTTTTCTATTAAGAACGCCCTGGCGGCTCTCAAATTGAAGGAGCAGCTTGCGCATGGGGCAGACGGGGTGGGGGGCGGGCCCAGCTTGATTGGCAGCGGCGGCGCCTATTGACTGACTTAACACACCATTGAGCTGGTAGTGGTGGTGGGTCTGGTCTGTACCAGGACGCAAATTGGCGCGCCACCAAAGGAAAAAAAAAAAAAAGCGCAGCTTCCATGTAACATCGGGAGTGAAGTGCGCACCCGAGCAATGGCTGGCAGCTTAAGCCCAAGCAGGCAGCCAACAGCCAATTAACCAGCTCGATTCGATTCGACACCAGGCGGTGCCTAATTAAAACAAGATTTGCATACCAATTTGGAGAACTTGGACTATTTGATACCATCTGGATTAAATATTGGAAAAAAACATTACATACTGTCTATATTTATGCCTGTGCTTGACATTTCGGAGATACTACAGAAATGCCCTAGAGCTATGAGAATCCGATGTATGGAACGGAGGTGACTCTTCGATTCTTGAAGACCAAGCGGGTATCCGAAGGTACTCGAGGTAAAGGAGGAGGGGACGATTTCTCCTCGGAACTACTCTCAAAAGTTGTATTCTCTAGTCTAGTTCTCAGAATATTTCTGGCTTATAGACAGAAATCCAACTTCCTCACTACTAGGCTTAAAGTTAGAAAAAACATCCCGAAAAAAAAATATTTTTTTAAAATTTCTTTGCTATTCGAGTCGGCTAAAAACTGCAGGTTTTTAGATTTAGAACTTTTTTTTCTCATAAATTTAAGGTAATTATACTATGTACCAGAGGTGCACAGAGTATATTAAGTTTGTCAGACAGCCAGACGGAAGCAACTTCGACCCCATAAAGTATAAATATTCTTGATCAGCATTAACAGCTGAGTCGATATATCCATGTCTGTCTGTCAGTCTTACTGTCTTTATGAACTCACAGATCTCAGAGATGGTAAGAAATAGAGGTTTCACGTGTACGGGACGAAAACTTCTTATACTCGCAGGCAGATCAAGTTTATCTCCCACAGTTTTAAAGATAGATGGTTCGCACCTTCTAGACATATTTAGTAATCAGGTTTACTTATCGATGCGCCAAAGGAATAGTAAAGATCCGATGAGCAGTTATCGAGTTATGAACAAAAAACTTTTCGCTGATGCAGCGCAGCAGCAGCGCTGCTCTCAGCTGCTATTGCAGCATTAAAATTTATGCTGAGCTTATAATTTCGTTGGTACAGAGTATTTTATAGTCGGGCTTGACCGTGTTTGCTTTAGACTAGAATATCCTCTCACCTTTTTTTCATGGCGACCGTGACATCGATTCTATGAGTATTCTTTTAGGTTGTAGTGTTGGGTAAAGGTTGCTTCTTTCATTTGTTCTTTTTTCGAAAATGAGGCAACTCACGCAAATTGCTCAGCTGTTTAGATTGTTAGATTTATTTTTAAGTTACAAGCTACAAAAATGCCGCAATTGTTATATTTCTCCTTTTTATTATCCTTTTCGGTGAAATGGTTCCAAGTATTGCTGTGCTTTCTGGGCAAAGACATTCTGAATATAAAAAACGACCGGACATCAAAAGGTTGCTTAATACAGAGTTGCCATACAACAAACAGAAACGCGAATAAACAGTCACTGACCAGGTCACTACTGAACATGTCACTTAACAGTTCGTTGAGCCAGTTACTGAACAATTCTCTGAACTAGTTACTGAACACTCTTAGAGAAATAGAGAGACTAAACAAGAGCGACTGAACAAATCTGACTTAAACCTTACTAAACAAGACTCACCGAATAAATGCGATTGAACAACTGAATAAAATCGAGAAAGCTAAGCTAACTTCGTCTGTTCCGAAGTTTTTATACCCTTGCAAGTGCTCGCTTAAAAATTTTCCAAAAATACTATTTTTCCCATTTTTCGACCGATTTTTCGTATGGGAGCTATATGATACAGTCATCCGTTTTGGCCAAAAATTTGAAAATTATGTGAATGCATGTGAAACAAACCAATACATAATTGCAGGATGCTACCATTGAAAACAAAATAGTTTTTCTACTTAAGACTGTTTTTCAGACCTTTCTTTTGTATGGCAGCCATACAGTTGTCCAATTTTAATAAAACCTGGTAGAATTATAAAAAAACATCCGATTACAAAGCTTGGAGACGTTTCCATTGAAAATAAATAAGTATTTCTCACTAAAACTAGTTTTCCGGCCGATTGTTGCTATGAGACATAGTCATCCGATCCGGTCGGTTCCGACATGTTAGTAGTGTGCAGTAAAAAGAAGACTGTGCAAAATTTCAGCTCCATAGATTTAAAACTGAGAGACTAGCTCGGGTAGAAACAGACAGACAGACGGACGACAAGCTACAATCAAAATGATCAAGAATATAAAAAGTTTATGGGGCGGATATGAATATTTCTATGCGTTGCAAACTTCTGGGCAAAATTATAATACCCTTTGCAAGGGTATAATTAAGAATTAAAAGAAAAACATGTTCACTGGCTCAGTTTTGTTCACTCACTCATTAGCATCCCAACACAAGGTCTCAGACTCAAATTTTACTCTGGTATTCGTTAGTTTATGTAGAAGTTGTGAAATCGTACCTTAGTGAGATAATTCAAATGGATTTAAATTCTAGCGAGCTCCACTCAGTCTTTTGGATTGTGCGCTTCTAGTTTTCGTAGAAGATAATTATAATTTATTTACAATCAATCGCATATCATAACAATAACATACATAAAATCCGAAATGCAAACTATGAGAAGCTTTTTCATGGACACCCGCTGCACCACACCAGGCTATACCATCTTGTAGCTGAAATTTAAACGATCAATGGGAAAATTGGACTCAGGCAGAAAAACTTGTATTTTTGTGCACTGCTCTGCGCATTGCACTGCGTTCCAAAAGCTTGGCATTATTGATAATCTATGCTTTCAAACAGATATTATGTTAAAGTGCATAAATATTTAAATGCAAAAGTCTACCCCTGGGGTTTAAAAGTTTTTAATAATTTATTATGTTTAGTAAGTCTTCATCTTATTCTTAAACTTTTGTTTCAAAAAGCTTAGAGTTCACTTACTCCCTTTCTGTCCTCTCTTTTTGAAGCACCCTGTCTTAGCAATGTATTTTGGTGTCATTTATGATTTTAGCTCCCTGTTTTAGATGGTCCTATAAGTTTGGAAGCGGAAACTACATTTGATGCACCTGTCCATTTTTTTAATTTGGAAGATCCGTGAAAGTTTTCCTGTGCTGAATTGAACTTAACTTTTATTCGCAATACAAAAAAAGAGAGTAGCACAGTGGGACTTTCCTTTCAAAAAGGAGTGCCATATAGAACTTGTCTTAATATCTGCTTTTCTTACGAAATTAATGTTCGGTTAATTAACAAAATTTTCAAAATATTGTTTCAAATTTTATAAAGTACACAAAATTTGTCTTGTTTCAAAAAATTCTTTAACATTATTGAAGTGGCCTTATTATATATATTTTATAATTAATCCATAATTTTCAACCAAGAAATTGTAAATGTTTTTACTCTTGACAAATAACAGGAATCGTTAAATTAGCATTTATTAAATGTTGTACTTTAATTTCGTGCTGGATCGTGCCTTGCGTGATTAATGCAGATCTTCTTAGGTGACGTATTGTTTCATATCCTTCTAGGTAGCCATAAAACAAGTATATCTCTTCATTAAGGTTAAGTCTAAATAACGAGCATTAGCAGACACTGTCCTTCCGTCGCAAATGAAAACTAGCCTCACATACCCCACATTCCCTCACTTGAACCAGTTTAACAAGCCCTGCTGTGCATCTAAGACTGCGCCACAACTGAGTTTTCCAATCAATCAGACGCCATCGTGTGCATGGGAAAATTAGGCAATTGGGAAATGTGAATACGAGTTTTGGATTTTCATATGCATTGTAAGCGTACTCACTCCCAGCATCATCAACTCCGCATCGTCAGCGGCAGCGACAGCAGCAAATATTGCATAATTATCGCTGATAATTGTGAGACTGAGTTTCGGGGGGTTGTTTGTTGACAATTTAATGTGGTTGTTGTTGTCTTAAAGCCTGACATGTCTTTAAAGAATGTAAAGTAAAGTCAGTAAGGCAGCGGCATTGAAATTATGGTGGAAAGCATGATTGACAGTCCTTCAGTCCAGGACTCAGCATGCCGAACAGAATTATAACTTAATTGACATATGCTGAGCGCATGAGATGATGAGTGCTTATGTGTGAGAAGTGTGTCCCCTCTTGGCAATCAGCGGGGAGGTAGACGGCAGATCCTGTCGTCCGAGTTGCACCCTTTCTGTTTTATTTCTTGTGGAATATTTGTATGTCTAGGCAATGCGGGATAATATTTCTTTAAGTAGACACCAACTGACAGCGCAATTAAGGCAGAGTAATTATTTTAAGTAGGGTTACATGGCATTGGCAAGCGAAGCCGGTCGAGAGGTACTCATAATGGTTATGATTCAATCGGGAGTGGGGTGGACGAAGAGGGGGAATCCCATACCCCATTTCAGTTGCCAAACTCGCAACTCTTTAATGGCAGCTATATGATAGCTCAATCCAAGCTACTTCAGTAGAATGAAGACTATGCTAAATCTTACTGAGTTATGATCCCGCCCTGGTCCTGTAGTCTTTCGTGTTAAGCATCCATCTTTAATCTGCACTCAAATCCGATCCGATCCAATGCTTTCTGGCCACATATACACTTCCAGCGAGTTCGCCCCAAAAGCAGGCAATGAATTGGCTTATGTTCCAGCTGATATTTCAACTTAATCTAAAGATTCTCTAAGTTTTAATTATCTTGACAAAACTTTCAAACATTTCCCTCATTGAAACCAAAGTTCCAATTGGTCGCTCTCTTCCCCAAACAAAAGGTCAAACTCAAATGACAAATTTGTTGTTCAAACAAACCAAACAAAATGTGTGCCC
Organism: Lordiphosa andalusiaca; assembly: GCA_035044965.1. Classification (NCBI taxonomy): domain Eukaryota; kingdom Metazoa; phylum Arthropoda; class Insecta; order Diptera; family Drosophilidae; genus Lordiphosa; species Lordiphosa andalusiaca. The sequence continues at coordinate 23,026 of JAWNNM010002239.1, forward strand.
CTTGGATTTTGTTGTAACCAAAATCAGCGACAAAATATGACAAATTTCGGGTCTAAACAACACCGGAAACTCCCCAGCTTCCAGCTCCAAACTCTAGTGAAACAAACTGCTTATATATATAAATTTCTTCGAGGAGCTCCCACAGGAGCGAAGCTACTTGCTTCCTGTGGCGTGTTCAAATGCAAATCCTGTGCAAACCAGCAAACTTTTTTAAGGCCACCTTCCCCCCGAAAAAACCCAACTTTGGCTACCTTCGCCATAAATCAAGGGCCACCAAGTTGTAGGCTGGTAAGCGATTTTTTTTCTCTCGTTGTTGTCTTCTTTGGCTTTTGTTTTGTTGAAGACAGCATTTCCTGAATTTACCTTCTCTCGTAGTTATTCCCCACTGCTGTCTCTCCCGCCTCTCAATTTTTTTACTTTCTCGTTCTGTGTTTGTTTCGCCGAAGCGTGGCAAAAACATAAATCCAGACGCCAAGACAAATTTTGCAGATCCGCCGCTCCAAGTTTTTGCCTCTGCCCCATGATTTATGCCTGGGCCCAGCCAATGGGCGAGGGTGTTCCTTCGACTTGGGCAAAGTTTTTCGGTCTGCGCGAAAAATTATTTGCCCTGGCAAGTAGCTTCGCATCCACCTTCTTAGTGGGTCTAATGCCACCCGTTGTTCTAAGCCATTTGCGTGGATTGCCTGCAATTTGCTGCCGAGATTTCCAAGACGTTGTCGGGCTAAGCGGGTGGAAGGTGGGGCTAGAACAAGGGTTCATCTCTCCGAGTCGTGTGTCTGTTTCAAAATTATGTTTGTGCAAAAGATTTGCGATGTTTGTGTCCGTGCGTGGGTGTGTGTTTGTGGGGGGGCAGGAAGCACTGGCTCTTGAGATTTTATGTGTCCGTCTCCGCCTACGCCTCCCCCCTGGAGTGAACACTACGAAATTGCGTTTAAATTAATTGCAAATGGCGCATGATTAAGGGGAAGTAATAAACGGCTAATTGTTTATGATTTAATGATTCTGCTCTATGAAGTTTCCTGCTCTGAATTTTTGCTGTTTTATGGGGAATGTCCAATGCATGTTTAAGTTTAATAGATTGAGCAAAATATGACTTCCTTTTGTTGGCAGATTGATATATGCATTTTCAAATGGTCAGCAAGTATTTAGCTTTCTACACTCATATAGCAATTCGCCCTGAAAACTAGAAATTCTCGTACAAAATCCATCCCAAGGCGATTCATCCTAGCATTAAGATATTTTTTCTCATTTAGGCAAACATTTTTCTGAAACTTTGAAAACTTTTCCAAAATGAGAAAATATTTTTCTAAATTTTGGGGTGAATCGCCTGAGGACGGATTTCATAGAAGATTTTCTAGTTTTTAGGGCGAATGTTTTATGAGTGTATGGACACACAGCATTCAGGGAGTTGAAATAAACTAGAATTAGCACAAATGATCCAATTGACAACATCATCTACAACAACAAAGTGCTCAGCTTTGTTTTGTTGTTTTTACTTTGACTAGAAATTAAAAAATTCTTCAAAAAGTAGCATATTTTCAGAAGCTCCATCAAGTATAATCAATTCAATCTATGACTCTATTGAACTATTCAGAAACTCATATATAAGTTATAAAATTGTTACTCACCATGTAAGCACCCTAGAATCTGATTGCATGAGTTGTCTTGATTAAACTTCGGTCTTCGAATATGCACGAGCATCTTTGCAAGTCCTTAAAAAACACTAATAACTTCTCCTAAGACATTGGATAAGGTCACGGTATTCTTGATTTAAAGTTCGAAATAAGCGAATCTTATTCTGATTTTGTTTGAAGTACAAACAGCAAGTGAACAGTACAGATCTGAAAATAACAAGAAAGAATAACATACTCTGTAACAACGAAATTATACTAGCAACTGAAAGCAGCGCTGCCATTGTCGAAATGTCTTTTGATCATAACTCGACAACCGTTCATCCGATCTTCACCGACAAGTTATCTTTATTTTTTAATATGTCCAGAACGAACGAACCATCTATCTTTAAAACTGTGGGAGATATGAAGTTTTTTCTAAATTGAGGTGGCGGGAGGGGGCGTGGGCAAAATTGAAAATAAACGTGATCTGCCTGCAGACATAAGAAGCATATGTCCCATACACGTCAAACCTCTATCTCTTACCATCTCTGAGATCTGTGCGATCATACGGACAGACAGACGGACATGACTCGGCTGTTGATGCTGATCAAGAATATATATACTTTATAGGGTAGCTAGAGCTGTTGTATGGTTGGAATCTGTGAAGCTCTTTATTTAAGAGTTAACGATCTTACTCTTGAATGTGATGAGCTCTTGAAAATAGGAAGAACATTCTCGGTTTTTGACAATGCTGTTTGCCCTTGATTCAAAATTGAGCAATCTTGAAAACGAGTATGTTTAGCACTTGATCCAAGAACACCTTTGCTTGATTTGAGAATGATTCGTACGTGGATCAAGTATTGAAGCTCTTGGATCAAGAAAACCGGGATCAAAAATTCATACTTGGAACAAGAATTTCGCTCTTGGATCTAGAATTTTCACTCTTATCGAACTATTGATCTCGAAAATTCTTGTTCCAAGTATGAAATTCTCTATTTTTTCTCTGAGTGTACCACTTCTAGGGATATTAATGCCATAAAAGTACATTTTAGGTTATAGAAACTAGATTCCTAAAATTCTAGTAATTACTTTTTTCTTAATGTACCTAGATAATGTTATCATAGCGAGTTTATAAGCTGATAATTGATATTATTTGAACCAGACTAGAAGTTACTTAATAAGGCATCCTCTGGGAAAAAATAAAACCAATTGTCACAATCAGATTGTTCTTAGTTTTAACATTATGGCATTGAAGTCTTCAAAGCAAAATATGGCGCAAAAGTAAACTGGCACTGGTGTCATAGCAAAAGTTTTGCAAAATTTGGTAAGGCTCTCCATGGTTGCGTTTTCTTCACAAATCAGTGGAGAAGATCAAAAAACGGTAAAGTTTCTTATAGTGTCATAAGTTTGCAGCCTTGATTGTTAGTCAGTTGCCGCAGAATCATAAATAATTTGCACTGTATATTCTTTTAAATTCTCAGAGCAGTTAAATAACACAAGGTAATGGCAAAAGGTCGGGTCTCATTCAGTACGTAGTGTGTGTGCCCACTGTGAAAGAGGCCATAGACTCTTTTCCGACCGGGGACATCCAATGAAAAAGTTGTGTCTCTATAAACTAATATACCCGGTCACCTTCACCAGTGTTGGAGCCAGCTGGGAAGTTACTAACCATGAAAAGCTTCTTAAAGTTTGCCCTTAGAACTTCGGGCGTTAAGCTGTGGGTCCTATTTTCTTGTGGGAAAACTAGAAACACTCGAGTCTAGAGATTGACAGAAGAACGTCTTGATCCTTTGGAGCTTTAAAGTCAATTAAGACGAATTTATATTATATAGCATACTTTGATGGGCATTTATAATGAGATTTTATTCTTTGAAAATTTGTAATTGGAAAATAAGTTGTTTAATCGATCACTATCATTCCTAGCAGAGAAAAGCGGTTTGTATAGGAATACCAATCTACCTAAGATGGTGAGGTGAACATTCACCTATCCTATTTTTTTTTTAAATATAATTGCATCAAATTCTCTACACAAAAAAAAGGACAATGCTAGAAAAGAAATTCAATCAAATTTAATCGCATTAGAAAAAGTGCTGAAGCTTATAATTTCTCCATTCGAAATGGCCAGAAAAAAAACACAATAAAAATAATAAAACAGAGAGACCTTAAAAGCCATCATAGACACAAACCAATTCCAAAAATAAAACTGAAAATGTTACATGACCCAAGTAAGAATATAAAGAAACAACAACAAGCAATGTGTACGAAATCGTATCGAACAGAAAAACTTAAAGAAAAACTCCCAGGCGACAGGCAAAACAGACGCCAAACAATTTCGAGACACGGAGCTAAAGGGGAAAGCTCGCGCGCATGGCCAACATGAACCTGGACCGCCATTTTGTGTGCCCTCACCCACACACACATACACACACACACAAACATCAAGTATGTATGTATGTATGTATATGTACGATGCGGAAGTTCAAAGTATGATGCGGAAGTCTGTATGACTGCGATTGCTAATGGATGTTGGCTTCGTGGTAGGAGTTCGACTCCCTCACTCCTTGGACAGCTTGTACGGTCGAATGGTTTTCAAATTTTCGACTGGAGTTTCCACACTGGCTCAGAAAAAACTCGCTGGGAGGATGTTTAAACCACGCTCAGCTCAGTATTTTGGGTATCAAGTCCAACGGTGTACGAAGTTAGATAAACGGATTAAGTGGCAACAATGTCACATGCAGCAGCAAAAGAGTCTGCAAAGCAGAGCAGAGCTTTGCCCATGCCTCAGTTGGCATCTGTTTTTGGTTGTGGGCGAGACGAGTCTGACCAACAAACTCACGCCAGACGACTGAGGCCATAAACAACAAATCGATATGCCATTAAAATGGCACCGTCAGTTATTAATGATGATGGTGAAGCTGGGGGCAAGAGAGGTATAAATTACTTTTAAATAGGGTAAACGTTTGGTAGTCGCTCTTGAAAAGGTAGAACAGGAAATACTTTAGTAGTTTCCGTAATTTCCATTCAAGGTTAAAGTTGAGTAAATACGCAAAATACTTATTAATTAGGCAACATTTGGCTAACTAACTTGACATAGTTCTGCCCTTTTTTATTATACCCAAAAACCAATGAACAACGGTTTGAAAGCAGCTCCTTGCGTTTTCCTAGGCTTTTGTTAACGATTTGGTAAGTGGGAGTCTTGAATCGTTTTAGCCGATAGCCTAGGCAAAGCTGCATGAAAATTGCAGTGTTTTATCGACACTGCTTTCAAGAAAGTTTTTCATAAAACTATCAGAATCTGAATTTTAATGCTATTTTCATCAATGACAGAATTCTGATTTGTCGGCGACATATGTAGAGTGCAAAGGCAAGAAAAAAATTTGATGTTATTCCACCGAGCAATTGTTATTAGGAATTCACTATTATTTAATATTGGTTAGCAAATTTTTCATCGTATATTTTCTCATTAAACTTTCCAAAATAAATTTTTAGCAATACTCACAACAACTCTCGTCAATTGAATTTCAAAAACATCTTCATGCCACTGAATTTTAAATTTATTTAAACCCAATAAATAATGAAAACATAATTTTTTTATTTACACAATTTTCATTACAAAATTTGGTAAAAATCTTATGGCAATTGAACTCGATTTACAAACATTTGCCTAGGAAATATTTTAGTGTATTGATATATAAGATAGATTCAAATTTGGCCTCATATATTCCGAATACAAATGATCCCCAGCCGTAGCCGATGGACTATTCACTTCACCTCACTCACAATCAAACATTAGCGTGGAAACTTTTTTAGTGTACTGATATATAAGACAGAAGCTATATAAGATGTAAACTTTTTGTCAGAAATTCCGAATACCAATGATTTAGACGTAGCTCTTTTGCCTATATACATCACCTCACTCAAAAGGGTCATTTCCCAGCGGCGCAAATCGACATTACATAATAGATTTCTGTTTTATTACTTTGCCTTCAGAAATACAGTCTCATACAGTATGGATTACATTGCCATATGCATGGCCGCTTTGTGGACGGGATGCATTATGTATGCTAGAGCCGAACTGTCATCGGCTTCCCATTACAAATGTGTATTACTTTTTAAAAAATGTAATGCTTATTGTTCGCAATCTGTTTACTATCTATTTATAGAAAAGCAGCAGTTTTAGTTCATTACTTTTCCGTCAGGCTTAATCCATAATTTTGGCAGAATACAACCCATAGATATGCGTTATGGCCCAATTGGTCCATAATATAA
>JAWNNM010002240.1:0-30819 GCA_035044965.1 Lordiphosa andalusiaca
AATGGTACCAGAAGTTATTGCTACATTGAAGACCTTTTTTGTACGACCAGACCAAATCATAGAGGGTCTTGTTGTAAAGGTTAGGCAAATTAATGTCCATAAGGATAAATTGGAGTCGCTGATTGACTTCGGTTTGGCCGTTCGCAATGTGTGCGCAACGATGGAGGCCTGCAGCGTAAATAGACCATTTAAATAACACTATGCTGGTCAAGGAACTAGTCAATAATCTCCCACTGAATCAGAGGCTGAATTGGGCGATGCATCCACGAAACAGTGCCGAGCCAATAATAAAATCCTTCAGCGATTGGTTGTACAATATTGCTGCGGCGGCCTCTACTGTGGTTTCAGGAATGGGTTCGAAAACCAGCGTGAACACGCATGTGGATGCCGAAGCGGACTCGAAGAATCGAGAACCAACGCAAGAGATCAAGCATCACTGTGTGATGTGTGACAAATGTCGTCAGTGGCTGCGACTAGCAGTGGACAAGAGAAGTCGCATCGTGGAGGAACGCTGTCTATGTTCAATATGCCTAAGTGAGGCATAGAGGCAGATCGCTTCTCGTAAAAGGCATGCCGAGTCGACGGGCTGTGCCTATGGCACATCATCCATTGCTCCATAAGTGAGGCATCAGGTGGCGAGATGTTATCTGCTCATCGAAGCAGTAATGGAAGCAAAGAGCACTTCTTTCGCATCATCCCAGTAAAGCTGTACGAGGAGAGGTGTGACTCTGAATACATATGCGTTCCTGGATGATGGCTCTTCCGTAACGCTAATGGATCAAACTGCATTCAAGAGCCTAAATTTGGGTGGTAAACCAGAACCCCATGTGCCTGCAATGGACAGGAAACACAACCCGGACTGAAAGCGAGTCCATCTTCCTGCCCGAAAGTTTTCTGAAATGCTGTGAAACGAATGGACTGCCTAAAAAACAAAAGGCAAAGACAAAGGCTATGCAATGAAATTGTCTCCAGAAGAAGCAGTGGAGTCTGGTAAAAGAGTTTGGTATCTCCCAATATTTATCGCTCTGAACCCGCTTATTTGGGTTCAAAAGATTAGGCTTGTGTGGAATCCGGCTGCAAAGTCGAGAGGCAAATCTCTAAATGACTTCATGCTTAGTGGACCTGACTATCTTCACCCTTTGACGGATGTACTGATTGCGTTCCGGATTGGAAAAGTTGGTGTCTGCGGGGATATTGCAGAAATGTTCCACCAAATACAGATCCAGAAGTCCGAAATGCATGTTCAAAGATTTGTGTGGTTCGACAGGAACAGTAACACACTGAAAATCTTTGTAATGCAGGCAATGACGTTTGGGGTGTGCTGCGCTCCATGCATTGCTCACTACGTGCGTGATAACAATGCAAGTCCATTTGCAAGGCGCACTACATGGTTGATATGATCGATAGCTTCGATAGCGACGCAGAAGCATTCGAGATAGCGTCTAAAGTAAGAGAGATCCATGCATCCGGCGGATTCACAATCCGAAACTGGGATTCCAACTCAACTGAAGTGTTATTAAAGCTAAGAAACCATCCCTTTGCGGCAATTAGCCGACCTCCCAAAGATCTTTGCGACGCTGAAAAGGTGCTGGATTGAAACGAAATGTCATCGAAACTGATTTGATCCCTACTAAGCGAGAAACGCTCCAGGTCCTGATGTCCATATTCGACCCACTTGGATTTTTGGCGCGCCACACAATCGGGCTGAAAATGCCCTTGCAGCACGTGTGGCGAGCCGGAGTTGGATGGGATGAGTGTTTGCCAGAGAATCTGCTAACCTACTGGCACCAGTGGAGAGTAATACTCCAACAAGCTGCGTCTGTTGCAGTTCCCCGTCAATATTGCATGATGCTCAAGGATGCCAATCGCATCGACCTCCACACCTTTGTGGACGCTAGCGAGCAAGCATAAGCTGCATATGCCGCTGCGGCCAGCTCCCTCGGCGTGCAACGAAACGAGGAAATAGATGTTTTTTTGAATTTGCCATCGCCTCCAAAACTGGTCAGCAAACTCCTGAGCCTGGTGCCGCGTCTCTCTGCTTAGGTCTGCAGATCCTGCCGGCACGGGCTTATAACCTGTCGACGATCCTAGAAGAAGGTGGTTTGGAGTAAGGGCCTCATCATCTGCTGAATCTATGGAGACAAATGTTAGAGGTCTAGCGTTAATAATATATTGCGCCTCGTAAAGGGCGTTCCTCAGGGTCTCATCAGAGTAGCTTCCACCAGGACAAATGGACTTCAGCACAGTTTTAACTGAGCGAACCAAACGCTCCCAAAACCTCTTTTACGAACGGTTTTGTAGAGTATTCGCAGTCGTGGAATATAATAGGTTCCTCTAATGATGTTAATAGTCGAGTCGTGGAACATGTGGTGATTTTTCTCATGGAACTCCTTTACCAGAAGATACGTAATGTAGCTTTCCTTATGTCAAAAATGCATTTGATGTGTCAGGATGGTTTAATACATTTATTGACTTAAAGATTTAGGCTTCATTTTGATACTGTCATACACTTAAAATACACTAGGGTTATTAGCAAGCGCGTCTGCTCTCCGTGACGTTGAGAACATGTCCGCTCTGCTCGGCTGTTCGAACAAGACTCCCCTCTCTCTTACGCTCCAGCTGTCATTTTAACATCTCGGCCTCTCCTGACATGCCGTTATCTTCCGTCGAGTAGTCGTACGCGTCTTCTTCGATATCCAAATCTGGAATTAAGGCGCACCAAGGCTTCATGTGATCATTAGACACAACGTTACTGTAGCGCCGTTGAGTTATTGAACGATCGGGCAGGTCTTCAATGACGTATCGATCGTTTCCTAGTACCTTCGAAACAGTGTAAGGTCCTTTATATGCTGGGTCTAATTTGTGGGTTTCTCCTGTAGCTATTGAGACATGATCGATAACTACCAAATCATCGATCTCAAATTTTCGTTGTTGAGTATGCTTAGAGTCGAAGCGTTTTTTCCATTTCTGATTTTATTTTATTTTTCTAGAACCTTTCTTGCTAAACTTTGTCAGCGCCATTCATGCTTTTTCCTTTGTTTTTCTCTCTTCCCCTTAATTCGGTGCTGCCAACTCCTTATTATTCCGTTACGTTTCACGAGTTTGCGTTTACGTGTTGCTTAACGTTGTTGAATTGCGTTGAGTTGTGAAATTCGTTTTCGTTTTGCATTGGCTTGTTCGTTCTCAAACCATGCCTTTTTTTTCTTTTTAAATTCTTTAAGAGATCTTTCTGACCGTTGCGCTTCACCCGTGTGGCTTGCCGTTTTGTCGATGCGTGCGACCGTTTTGCCTTTGCCTTCTGTGGTGGGCCGTATTGTCGTCTCTTTTACTCCTGTGGGATTCGTGACCGTTTTGCTTTTTCGTTGCCGTTGCGTCGTTTCCCTCGTTGCTTGTTCTCCGTATCAATTTGCTTTGCTTCGTCGAAAAATTGTCTTTTGCTTTTTGTTAGCCATGAATTAGTATCCCACTTCTGATTTGTCAAAAATGCATTTGATGTGTCAGGATGGTTTAATACATTTATTGACTTAAAGATTTAGGCTTCATTTTGATACTGTCATACACTTAAAATACACTAGGGTTATTAGCAAGCGCGTCTGCTCTCCGTGACGTTGAGAACATGTCCGCTCTGCTCGGCTGTTCGAACAAGACTCCCCTCTCTCTTACGCTCCAGCTGTAATTTTGACACTTAGGAAACACAATCGCGTCATCTTGGAGGTTTATTCGGTCCGCTCTACATTGAACGCGTATGATCTGGTCCTCAAGATCTAGGTACCTGGTTGGTATGACTCCGGCCACCTTAGACCGGAAATCCTTATGTACAGTAGGAAAGTTGCAACCGCTCGATGAAGTCGCTTCCAGTCTGAGAAATATTCAATATTTAATGAAGTAGTTCCAGCCTTCCTCGCCTGAAGTACGTGTTTTTTCATCTCAGTGACATCGACGTCACAGCATTTGACGTCCAATTTGGGCCAAACATTTTCAATTTGCTACAGAAAGTCTGGTCCATGTAGCCATCGGTCGACTTCTGGGTTAGCTTTGATTTTCGTAGCCGCGTCCGCTGCATTCAACCTTGTTGGGACCCATCTCCATTGCACAACACTTGTGCTTTCCAAAATTTCGCCAACTCGGTGCATGACAAACGACTGGAAATTTCTTGGGTCCATGGTTAACCAGTGCAGGACGGTTTTCGAGTCGGACCAATATGTATGGCTGTTGATGTTGAGTCCTCGGGTGTTGCTCACATTTTTTGCAAGCCGTGTTCCAAGAACTGCCGCCTGAAGCTCCATCCGAGGAATGGACAATGATTTTAAGGGAGCCACCCTGCTCTTGGCCACTACCAATGTATTTATTCGCGTCGGCCGTGTAATGCCAAACAATAACCAAAAACCCTGCGATTGCTTGGACTGCATGAGGAAAGTGACTGCTGGACTTAAGAGCCCAAACTACATCCCACAGTGCCATTGTGCTAAGAATTGAAAGGTCAAGGAAAATAAATTAATTTCCCTTTATTTGTTGCTGTCTTTTAAGCACGACCCTTTCAATTCTTGGCACTTAAGTACAAATAGTAGAGCTTGGCTAAACAACAAGTTGCATGATATTTATTTATTTATTAGCAATTATAACTTTGGATGTAAGACCGCTTGTTCTGTCGCCCCTTCACCCCTCTCGCACACCCACACAAACTCTTGAACCTTACTTTTTGCCAAAAGCGTACACACATACATACATACGTGTTAGCAACTGCAATCGGTGTCTCTTTTCCTTTTTAGCCAACTGCATCGTTGTTGTTGCTAACGCTTAGAAATTCGCTTTTTATCGTTTCGATTATTGGTTCAGCGGGAATAATAAGTATCCTACACCATAATTTCTCTGAGCATATTAGTTTCCAAGACAACGCTGATTTCCTGAACAAATAAAAATTTATGTCACGAAATTGCAAATTATTTTGGTCATGTGGATTGAAAGCTCTGTTAGCTGTTAGGGTCACAAACTCCTAAAAAATACATAAAATTGCTGCCGAATAGTAGGGTCATACTGATTTCCATGCCGCTTATATTCAAAATGCGATTATTAAATTTAAGTTCAAGCAATTATAAAATCACCTTTTTCACCAGCTTTCCAAGTCGCAAGAGAAACCACTACGAATGTGGGCGACCTCGTGAACTCTGCAGCGGCAACTGATTCTTGGCAGATACTCAAACTAATAAGGTTATTGCAAAAAAATTAAAAATAAAAACGTCTTTTATTTGTGCTAATTCATTTATTACTTCTTGTACCTTATTGTTGAGACCTTATGTTGCTTCCAATTTGTTCGATGTTGTCCGAAAAAAAATGCTGCAAGCTATTTATTTTCAATTTAGTTTCAACAAGTCGGCTGTGCATTCTATCGATGTGGCAACGCTACGCATATTTATATTCTCTTGTCGAAATCAAGATTTATTTTTTTATATGAAGTTTGACATAAAAATTTATTTTCGTGCGTTCTGGAAATCAGCCTTAAGGAATAATTTAAAATGTCGTTCCATCCAGAAGATCAGAGGAAATCCAAGGCAACTCTTGAGGAGCTAAAATTAAAAATCAAAGGCCCAACTAGAAATATTCTTAGGATCAAAAAACAATTGGATGCAGGAAGCTTGGCCCTCCACTTAGTGCAGAATTAGAAGTAATATGTATTTTGACAAAGGCCGGTCTTTTATCTCTAATTACAGCCATCAAGACGGCAAGTGACACAACAATAGTAGCTCGCAAACGCGTTCTCGTCTTCCAAATCTATCGTTGCCGAAGTTTAGCGGAAAATATTCGGAATATAAAATTTTTATTAGCCTTTTTCAGACTTTGGTTCATAACGATAGTTCCATTCCATTTATAAAGAAATTCAAACATTTGATTTCTTACCTCTTAGGTGGAGCTCTTGGAACTGTTAGAGCGTTTCAAGTCACCGAGAGCAATTATGAAAAAGCTTTAGCAAGTTTGAAAAATGTATATGACAATGACTGCCTTATATTTAAGGATCATATTTCAGCGTTGTTCGGTCTGCCCTAAATCGCATCACCCTCAGCATCGGCTTTACGAAGCCTTATTGACACAGTTTCCGCTGTGTATGGGTCATTGCTGTCAATTGGCGATGATAAAAAGATGCTTATTCATTTAGTTATGAACAAAGTCGATCCAGTGACCAAACGAAAATGGGAAGATCAACTCGATTTTGATAGACTTCCGCTATGGACAGATTGCAAAACCGTTTAAAATCGGAGATACCAGCATATGTCAGCTGAAGAGTCTACCAAACAAACATCTGAAGCAAAGCTAGGTCAAAGTAGGCACAATTGTACCTAGTTTTCGTGTTCGGCGGCTCAAGCCCCATCAAGAAGTCAAAAATGTGTGTAATGTTATTCAGAAGTGCATTCAATTGCGACATGCTCTTCATTTTTCTCGGTATCAGCCTCACAAAGGTTTGAGTACGCAAAGTCAGCTGTTGCAAAGTGCAAATCAGCAAAGTGTCGAGTTTGTAGCCGTTTAAAAGATTCATATCTACTCCAAACTATGAGCTGAAACTGTCTATCCGATTCATGTACCATTACTTGGCGATACATTTTAATCTGAATCGGAGTAGAGTATAGCTCCTCCTGGATCGAAGGACCCACCATTGTAGTGGCCAAAGATTAAGGTAAAGATATTCTTAAATGTAAATATTCATACTGTCTGCTCGCGTTATAAATAGTAGTAGAAATAGTAGTGCATTAGCAAACGCAGCGAAAGGGCGCGAGTGTTAAATTCCAAAGTTAAACTCATCATATTGCACTCCAATTAGAATTTGACTCAAAAGTCCAATCACCAACTGTTCTTGCCATGAGATTGAGTGATTATCAGTCAGATCATCCGATAATGCCGTTGGGATCTGACGCCTACGCACGCGGTATCCTATGTCTGCCATTGGTGTGAGCAGAACAGAGATAGTCTAGTTAGGAAAGCTCAAGTCTGGTTAGCCCTTGCAGCAGTGAATAAGTTCTGAGTGGTTTAGTTTAAGATTTTGGTTGGAGTTAAGCGGACGTGTCGCTTAAGACCAACAAATAAAAGCAATTACAACGTATTACAATTACAATTTAACGTACATGTGCCACGTTGATAATTTTAAAGTGAAAACTCTCTGCCTTTTCCTGGTTCGGAATCAATACAACCGTGTTTACCGCGCTTAGGAATACTTGCAAGGAGCCCGTGTTGGGGTCACGTTTCCATAACCCAACCCGACCCCACCCAACCTTTTCTGTACTTGACGGGATCTCTTTCTATCCATTTGGGCCGAATAATCCAGAGCCAATTCATTGGGATCAGCAAGTGGATAAAATTGCTGCCCCTGGCGGCCACCGCCAACAACCAGCAGCCAGTGGGTGTCACATAACCACTAAGTAGCTCCCGCTAGTTGGAGTTACATAACCATCCAGAGACCCAAACAGTTCTTGGCGAGGCTCATCGGTATCCATCTCTAAATCATCTAAGATATCCAAACCAGCCAATTAGCCATATGATCTGAGTGAAGAGTAGCATTTGAGCCAAGAAAGATTATATTATGGCCGTCTAGTTAAAGTCGCACCTCAGCGAGCTTCCTATAAAATCTTGTTGTCACAGACGGCCAATCTTGGTGTGGAATTCTTAATTTGTTAACAGTAAGCGGTCTCGTCCTACCGTCCACTATGAATGAGGCGCTCCCTTGTAATGGTTCAAGCCAACTTACATAGTCCATGTGTACCATAGTGACTCTCAAACTGTAATTTTTATTTGCTTTATAATTCTGTTAGAACTATAAAATAATTACGATAGATATATTAAGCCATTTATGAAATTTGTTCAGATAACTAATATGGAGTGTTTGGATATCGAACGGGTATGAATTGAAATTATAGTCCTAATTAGCCATAAACTTATATCGATGTATGCAACCTTTATTCACAGCGACACTTGCCTGCGTCGTCTCTGAGTTCACCGACTACGAGGAGTAAGTTTTTGTAAACAATGCTGTAAGTTTCTTTAAAAACCTAACCAACCATACATCCATTAAGCATTAGTATTATTAAACCTTTTTATAATTTGTTTTGGGACAAGGCAATCGAAAAGCGCCTAATGTTACATATGAATACCTCGTTCGAGCACCCAAAACCACTTATTTAAATAGAGTTATCAACCTTGTATAATATTATCCCTTATTTTGAAGTTAGCCTGAAAATGTTGATATACTTTGAATTCACCCTGAATCAATTAAATGAAACCTTGTAATTATTCTACCTGATCATGTTCTAACTTATTAATCTTCGCCCTTAGTAAAGTATGGGAGGTGCGGTCACAACATGAAAGTCTAGAACGAGTTGTAAAAGGGCGCAAAAGCCTTGATCGGGCTGATTGCGCAGGTAGGGTGGGTAGAGACATGGGGGCTTATGAACACCAAAGTCCCTGAACACGACAAAACTTAGTTGAGATCCCTATACTCCGTCAGAAATATAATTCATACTTTTGTTTTTACTCCGTCCATAATGCTTCAGTACTATTCATCTTAAAAATGTGCACTTAAATATTATGCTTGTGTGCGTTAGAGTATGTTAAGAGAGGGAAAGTAGAAAGAACCCCCGACACAAACCGGCGAGCTAGCAAGAGCATAGCTAGAAGTGCACGTATCGAAACCCCTTTATACTCAGCTAGTCGAACATCATCCAGATTCAGCAGCAGCACACTACACCATCAGGATGTCATTCAACGCAATCTGAGTAGACGTCTTGCATGACGCATAAAAGACATCGCGATTTGTACATATAGAGCCTACATCACCGATTTAAATTCATGCCTTCGACGATGCTTCTATGAGAGCATATGGTGCGTGTATTTACGTTCATTGTATGACTGCAGAAGGTTTTATAGTGTCGTTGTTGACCTCTAAATCTAAAGTAGCGCCTCTCAGACCCAAGACACTCCCAAGGCTTGAGTTATGTGCACACCTTTTAGCAGACCTCTGTAATCGAGTGAAGTCTTGGATTAAGGCTCCGATCGAACGCATTGTGTTCTGGTCAGACTCAGAAATATCACTCCATTGGATTCGGTCACATCCCTCTTTGCTATCTACTTTCGTGTCGAATAGAGTGGCTGAAATTCAAGAGTGGACAAAGAATGCAACGTGGCGGCATGTACGAATAAAGCAGAACCCAGTAGATATTGTTTCTATAGGTTGTGACGTTGACGAGTTGATGGAGTCAATTTGTTTGACAGGTCCATCATATTTACTTGAACCGGAAGAAAATTGGCCTAAAAACCCTCGTTTTGAATTGTCGAAAGAGGTACTTGAGATGGAAGTTCGAAAATCAGCTGTCGGGCTGACAGTTGCAAGAATCCAGAGTTGTTGGACATCATCGAATGATACTCGTCACACCTCAAACTGCTGAGAGTGTTGGCTTATAGGTTCCGCTTTATTCGAAAATGTAAATATAAATCAATCCAATTTGAAAATATTCCTTCAGCACTTGAACTTCATTCAAGAAAATAGTCGAAATGGTACAGAAACATGAATTCGAAGATGAAATTGAAAGGGTTAGAAAGAGCGCGCGAGTAGGCCCAAGTCTTCGGCGATTGAATCCCTTCATCCATGAGTGTCGGGGAACGCGAGTTGGTGGGTGGTAAATGCTCCTATTTCGTACGATGCCAAGTTGTTGACGAAGCGCTCGCAGTTTGTGCAGAGCTATGTCCGTCACTTCCACTCGGGCCCTAGAGCACTCGTAAGACAAATTAGAGAGCGACTGTGGCTAGCTAACGCTCAAGAGATCTGTCGTCAGACAGTACGATCATGGATAAGTATAAGTCTTATATTGCTCTTTTTGTGTGTTTTGCATCCAAGGCGGTACACTTAGAACTTGTTTCAGACCTATCATCTGGTTCTTTTCTATTAGCTTTCCAAAGGTTCGTTGGTCGCCGCGGTGTTCCCCAAGTCGTCCATTGCGACAATGCGACGAACTTCGTCGGAGCAAGTCGCCACTTCGACGACCTGCGAAGGATGATAGAGGCCGAAGAGAGCGCAATTCGGGTATTCGCGTCAAGGAGCGGATGCACGCTTGCGTTCATACCTCCAAGAGCGCCTTACTTCGGGGGTCTATGGGAGGCAGGTGTAATAACTGCCAAGAGCCTACTCCAACGGACGGTGGGCAGCGCGCTCCTAAGCGCAGAAGAGCTTTAGACAGTGCTGGTGGGAGTCGAGGCAGTAATGAACTCTCGATCTCTGGGATCGCTGAGCCAAGACCCAAGCGATGGAGTGGCTCTCACCCCAGCGCACCTACTGATAGGCGGGTCGCTGATCGCACCACCAGTAGTCGGGATCCCGGACCAGCAGGGTCTCCGCTGCTTGAAGCGATGGCGACTTGTCTCGTCTCTCAAGCACATGATTTGGCAGCGTTGGTCCCGGAAATACATGCTGGGATTGCATACCCGGGCCAAGTGTCACCAGCAGAAGCGGAACATCGCCGAAGGTGATCTCGTCGTCGTCGCAGAGGACAACAAGTTCCCCCCTGCAGTGGCTCCTGCGCAGGGTAACGGATACTCACGCCGGGCAGGACGACATGGTCACGGTCGTAGACGTTAAGACGACTAGTGGAGAGGCCTACAAGCTGTTGAAGCCTGTGCAGCCTTTCAATGGGGGCGGTGTTGACGCAGATGGCGTTTATTTTTAATTAGTTTTATTAGTTTAGTCATTTGAAATTGGTTGAAGTAATGTTCTGAAGTCTAGTGTAAGTTTAGTTTAGGGAGGAGCGGGAGCGCAATAAAGCTAATTTTCGGTTGTCGTCGCTCTTTGCGAATTCGCCCCGTTTCGCCATCCTAGCTTAAGGTAGGCTTAGAGAAATTGTTTTTAAATTAAAAGTCAGTTGTCGTAAGCTATCGAACAGAGCGGAACTACTTATTTTCGCCTCGTCTAAAAATATTAACCCAATTAATCGCGTCTCAAAATTAGTTCTCTATAAAAACTCTTATAGAATTTAAAATATATTTAAACCCGTTACTCGTAGAGTAAAAAGGGTATACTAAAGTCGTGCAAATGTATGTAACAGGCAGAAGGAAGCATCTCCGATATTATAAAGTATATACATTCTTCATCAGCATCAACAGCCGAGTCGATGCCGTCCGTCCGTCTGTATGAACACCTAGATCTCAGAGACTAGAAGAGCTAGAGCAACCAAATTTTATGTGTAAGCTAGTATTGTCTGTAGGCAGATCAAGTTTGTTTCAAATTTTGGCCACGCCCCTCCCGCCCCCGCAATTCAAAATGTTGAATATCTCCTACAATTTGTAAGCTATCGAGCTCAGATTTTGCAGTATGGTGCACGTGGCCAATATGTACAATCTCACAAATTTTCATAAAGATCGGATAATAAATGGCAGAGTTAAAAAAACGTTGCATACTTATCTGAGCCGCATGAGATTATTAAACACTAATTGCCTTGAGTAACGGGTATTTCGAAGTCGGGCAGGGCCGACTTTAACTTACGCTCTCGTTTTATACAGAACCAGATGGCCCGGCGAACGTCGTACCGCCTAACAATAAATAACTGTAATGAGTTAACCTAATAAAATGATTACAAAAATAATTAAATTCAATAGTTTAAAAAGAATATTGCTTTGATGAAGCACTTTGGTTAATACTGTTCATTGAAGAATCTTGTGATATACAACATTTTTATACTCTGTACCGTAGGTACATAGAGTATTATAAGTTTGTGCAAAAGTATGTAACATCCAGAAGGAAGCATCTCCGACCCCATAAAGTATATATATTCTTGATCAGCATCAACAGCCGAGTCGATATAGACATGTCCGTCTGTCCGTCTGTCTGTCCGTATGAACGCACAGATCTCAGAGATGGTAAGAGATAGAGGTTTGACATGTATGGAACATATGCTTCTAATGTCTGCAGGCAGATCAAGTTTATTTTCAATTTTGGCCACGCCCCCTTCCGCCCCCGCAATTTAGAAAAAACGTCATATCTCCCACAGTTTTGAAGTAGATGGCTTGTTCCTTTTGGACATATTTAGTTATTAGGATAACTTATCGATCCGCCAAAGGAATGAAGAAGATCGGATGAACGGTTTTCGAGTTATGATCAAAAGAAATTTTCTTGGTACAGAGTATGTTATAGTCGGGCTTGACCGACTTTCTTTCTTGTTATATTTGATTTCTTTTTGGTGTGACCGTTCTTTAATGGCGCGCTTGGAGTTAGTTTAAAATCTGCTGGGTTGATATTATGGAGAATGTTGCACCTTGTTGCACTTAAAATTTTAATAATTAAATGCATTTTTAATTAATGGAATTTAAAAAGCTATCGAGTCTCTTTAAAGCGAAGAAAGACTAGTGGCCTAAAGTGAACGCAATTCCATATCTGCTCAATTCTCTTAGTATGTCTTATATAACAAATGCTTTCACAATATCGTCCTGCCTCTTTCATTTATGATCTGCCAAATAGCACTGCCACAGTGGTTGCGCCCATAGGCCAAAAATATAAAAAAACATAACAACAAAAATTTACGAAAAGTTACCAAATCGCCTCTAAAATGTCCAAGCTTCTTCATGGTAAACCAGATTTTTCTGGAAATCTAAGTGTACTTTCTAAAAATAGAATTGAAGTTGAGAGCAGGTGTTCATTTGCAAAGCGCAGTTGCGCGCATCGCGCATATTTCACAACAAATCCGAACTTTGAAGTGGTCAGTTCATTTATTACGTCTCCAAATTAAAAATATTTGTAATGGATTTTGAAGTTAAATGTATTTATTTCAAGTTCCAATATTAATACAAGCTAACTTGTGTTGTAGTTATTATGAAATTAATTCTTTAGTTTATTATGTTTTTGTACCTTTTGTGTGCGTCTTTTTTATGTTTACTTAAAGTTTTAACTGTGTTGCTCCCCTCTGCCCCCTGGAATGTTTATTTCAGTGTATTTGTGTATGTTTTAGGGTAATATAGTGTTAATCTTAATTGCAGATATTCGCAGATGTGTGCATCATCAACAATATTCTAAACCGTCGTTTTTTCTTATAGGTCAAATGCGCCTTGCAAAACAGCTGTTTTGCATTGTAGTTGTGCTCTGTCTTTGTGTCCGTCTTTCGAGTTTTGTGTTCTTATTAAGTTCAAATATTCATTTTCATTGCGTTATTTCTTTTTTAATTTAATTTTGTCATGTGACTCCTATCAATGTGTCTTCACTCGCATGTATATATTCAATTGCTGGTGTACAGAAATCGGCACCAATGCAGAAACATTACGGAAGGCGATCGATGATGTGCAAAGCAATATTGAAAATATTGGCTACATGCCCGAGATGAGCGAGGTAACGAAATGTATTGGACACATTGGCAGAAAAATTAATGCATTTTGCATTCAATATAAACGCAAAAAGGCATCAGTTCTTAAATACAAATCTAATTGGCTTAACGAAAAGGAAACAATTTTAATCAAACGCACTCCGAGTAGGTCTCAAGAAACGATTGGAGAATTATCTGAAGAAGCTGCAGAGTCTAATAATAAGGACACTAAAATGTTTAGAAGGCAGCTCACACGGAAGATTTCTCGGATTACTAAAAATACAGATTTAATTAATAGATTGCTTTTGAGCTCAGATCCTTTTATTACTGGCCAAAGAAAGCTCCCACGTTCAAAAAAGTCAGTATTATCAACATCAGCATATGAACTACTGGATGATTTAAATTAAAAATAGTTTATTATTTCATTATAATTATTTTGTTTTCTTTTGTTATAATTTGTAATTTATTTTCTTATTATTATTATGTTTTTGTCATTTTCATATAATTTATATATTATTAATAAAAACTAGCGGGTTAATGTTTGTGGTCGGATAGGAAACCACGCGCATTTTCTCTCAAAATATTGTTTAAATGTAGTAATACTTCAATAAAATAAACTTAACACCGAAAATAACAAAGCGTTTCAGATTTGGTCCAATATTTTCTATGGTTGCTAAAGGATATAGCCTTGCGATAAGGCCAATTTTTTTATTATATCATTAAAGTATTTTTCTAGAATTTTGGTGAAAATTTCTTAACGATATAACAACTATAAGTATTTATGGCCGCGGCTCCATACAAGCCCGACCACTGTGCACTGGTGACTCCAGTTCAGCGTAATTAAATACGTAAGTGATCGATTTTATCGTTGTAACCTTGGCCTTGTTCAGCAGCATACATCATACATCGAAAATACTACATAAAGACAGGGATGGAAGCCACTCAAAAATAAGTAGTGGTTCGGTTCAGTGGCTCACAGTTTCGTAACCGCCGATCGGTTCATTACATGGTTTTTGGAGCTAACTTAACCCCGGTTCCGGTTCCGTTCAGTGGTTCACAAAGGCACATTATGAAATATTATGATTTCTGTAGTATTGTGACTTCTCAAACACTTTTGGAATTTAATTCTTATAATCCATTTAAATATCTCTAAAATCCTTAGAGGAATGTCCAATGTTTATTATGTTGGATTTCCCAGATTCGTCTAAAAGTTCCCTTAGAAAAGTGATAATGCCGGCTAGAAAAGACATACCATGCATCTTAATTACCCTATTTAACATATCCCTTAAGTTAGGCTCAGACCTGAAACAATGCTGAATCAGCCCCGAAATGGAAGGGCTGGTCCTGAATTCATGACATCCTTTTTATGAGTTTCAGCCATGAGTTTTACACTGACATGTCCTCCTTCGTCATGACCTTAGTTGATTTTAGGCATGATTTTAGTACTGAACTCATGGGTGAATTCATTGCGCATTTTTTTCCGATATGCAGAATATTTTTGGCAAGGACTTACCGGTATCTGGTGTAAGCACTGTGGCCACTCTGGTGACGGATGAAGAGAACAGGCTGCAAATGTTATCTTACGAGGAGTTTCAGGCGGCTAGGCTTGAGACGGGTATAGATGGGCCTTCCTTCAGCTCTTTGGTGGTAAGAGAGGAGATGACCGGGCCATCGGTACAGTAGACCCATGCCAACAATGGAAGCGGAGGAGAATAATATGGAGGACAGCAGCTATACAGGAAGGCATCACTACTAACAAAAAAAAGCATTTGAAGCCGATTCTGCCCGTACTGAATAAATCCGACAAATAAGAAGTGATCTGGAGGAAGGCAAATGGTTGCTTGCCGAAAGCAACGAAATTCAGAAGTAGGATAAATATTAAATAGTATAATAATAAGTTAAACAGAAGAAGAGTCGTTATCTTAGGTATCTTTTAGTAGAGTAGGATTATAGCATATTTTTTATAGAATCTCGCTATCTTGCTGCTTCAATCGCAGTGCTTTCGGAAATATACACTACCAGTGCACAAAATGGGTTAATCTGTTGACTGATTTAGATTTGCTTTAAAATTATCTAAATCAAATCTAAATCGCTCTCAGGAATACCACTATTGCGATTTATTTATTTTAAGGTCTGGTCACACTGGTGGCGTAGACTAAATTTCTCACGTCGGGGATCTGTCTGGGCCTTTCAAATAAAAATGAAACGGTTATAAATAAATTTTTCCCAAATTCTTGCATTCTTTTTTTTTGACAGCACAGCAGGCTTTGTGAATATGCCAACACAAAACAGTAACATGCTTGCTATCTCTTTTTCTCTTACAACCGCTAGCCTATGGCGAAATCAAAGCAATCATGCCATCCCTTTTGCTCTCCCATTTTCATACATTTCAGTTCACATTCGAGATGCAAGTTTCAATATGAGTTCATGCGTTCTCTGGCAGTTGTGCCGGTAACAACACAAGTTGTCTCCTAATTTAACTTAATTAGTTTTTATTTTTTAACTTGTTTCTTTTTAAAATTTTTGTTTTCCAAACTATATGCACTAGTGGAAGTTGCAAGTTGCAAGGCGAACGGACGTGTTTCCTAAGAGCTCCAATTAAACGTACCAGAAAATCAACTATTTTAATCCGAACCAACCAACTTTTTGGATTAAAACCGTGGAACGTCTCAATACACCGATTAAAACTCGAGATTTACCGATTGCTAGAAAATTAATAGCATTTAAATCAACACCACTTATTTGGACATTTATATTGGACCGGACCGCTGCAAACTCCGACCTTTGAGCTTCGAACTTGTGAGAGTGGCTTGTGGACTCTGAGCACTTACACATATTTAAAAACACATCAACACAGAAGTGCATCACCAATACAATCAAACATGGCAGGCAAGACTTCAAACAAACCACCCACCTAACGTTTGCACAGCGAGAACTCCACAACCGACTTGAGGGCTGAGAGATCCTCTGATGCTCCGTCACCTCGTCTCATCCAGCTTCTCGAAATGAGATTTCCTGAGCAGGCGGATCTTACCAGTTTGCGCGAGGCTGAGGAGCGGATCCTGCATGACCTCCACGAGAAGATGGCTGGAATGGATGGCGCGATTCAGCAGCTGACCCAGCGGGTGCAGCAACTGGAGATCCAGAGAGAGCAGCAACTGCAGTATCACGAAGAGAGTGTGTGTGCACTAAAAGTAAAGGTAGGAGAGCTGGAGGCTAAGCTTGAGGCAAAATTCAACGCAGAGGCCTCTGTCGCGGTAGCAAATGATTTGCGACTGCATGGAGTGCCTTGGTTTGAAGATGAAAACCAACAACCTTTGCTTTTTCCTGAACCTCACACCTGTGCCCAGAGTGAAAAGTATTTTCCGTCTGAAGCCTCGTGTGCAGGCACACACAGCTCTGGACGCAATCGTTATAGTAAAGCTTGAGAATGCGTGGGATAAAGATGTCTTATTAAGAGCACTGGGTGCTTATCGAAGAGACACCAAGCAACCACTGACAAAGCTGCGATGCGTATGAAGAAGGGAAGAGAGCTGTCAGCTGTTTTCACACGCCGCGGACTTGTGCATGTGAGACAAAGTTCTGACAGCAAATTCACATGCGTGGAGAACTTGCAAAAGCTTAAGTCATTAAAGCAGCAGCAGCAGCAAGTATGCATTTCTAATGTAGAGTCTGGTACCCCCCGACCACCCCCAGTACCATCTACTGATTGCAATGAAGCTTTAGTGGACAATAGTTCGTTTCGTCAGTAAGATCTGCTTGCGATCTACTTTATTTAATTAAATTTTAATCTCAATTTTATCTGGAATCAAATGGTAGACCAAATTTTTTTAATAATGAAATTGCGTGCGCGATCTATAGGCTTTGTCTCGCATTATGCAGGGTGATATGAATACTACCAACAGGAACAGCTATAATTTACTTCGAATTCTATTTAAACGGCAGTCTGGACTAAAAGTAGTACACTTGAATGCGCAGAGTTTAGTAAACAAGATTGAAGATTTCAGATATTTCTTTGTCAATTCGAATGTGGATGTCATTTGTGTGTCTGAAACATGGTTTGTGTCCGAAATGAGTGATTTAATGTTCTCGTGTGATAACTATGTTTTGTATCGTTCTGATCGTAGAAACCATGCAGGAGGCGTAGCAATTTATGTTAGTAGAAATCTTAGTTCTAGAGTAGTATGTAAGCAACCGCCAGGAAGTGCAATAGAATGGTTATTTATCAAAATTTTTAACAAGAGACACGAAAACAATATTTTAGTTGGCTGGTTATACAGACCAAACCGCAACACTGAGTATAATGAACTAATTGACCTGGTCTCCACGATCTCTATAGAATTCAATGATGTGATTTTAACCGGGGACATAAATTCAAATATTCTGCGGGTAAGGCACTTACTAAATAATATGGAATCTCTTGGACTAAAAATTGTTAATGATCAATTTCCAACGCCCTTCACTGGTACCTGCAATACACTATTAGACGTATTCTTCGTAAGCAACTCTGACAAAATACAAATTTATGACCAATTTTCTGCCTTCTCCAAACATGATGTTTTGTTTTTGTCGTACGATCTGTATGTTGACCACAATGACAATCGAATTGAATATAGGGATTTTAAAAATATTGACCATGTCTTGTTGACTGCTGATCTGTGTATGTGTGATTGGACCTCTATTTATCATCTTCCTACTGTCGACTCCCAACTTAACCTCTTTACAAACTACACTACATTTTTATACAATAAGTATGTTCCTCTCAGACGGAGATCAATTCGCACTAGCTCCAGGCCTTGGTTCAACAGTAATATAAAAAAATGTATTGACCTTAGAGACAAAGCTTTTGCAAAATGGAAGCGTTTCAAAACAGAACAGCACCATGCACACTTCAAGTTATTGAGAAAAAAAGTAACGTCTATGATTAACTCATCTAAAACAGAGTATTATTCCGCTAAATTTTCAAATGCAGGGACGAGTGCACAAACATTGAAAACCTTAAAAGAGCTCGGCGTCGGCAAGCCCAAACCTCATGCCAACATAGACATAAATAATGACGAGTTAAATAGACAGTTTATAACATCACATGTACCTGAAGTGAAACACAATACGTACCTGAACAACCAACCTTATAGAACATGTGATAATAGTTTTAGCTTTATGTGTGTTAGTGAATGTGATGTTGTCGAATCGATACTGCAAATTACCGTCCGTCCGTCCGTCCGTCCGTCCGTCTGTCCGTTTGAACGGACAGATCTCAGAGATGGTAAGAGATAGAGGTTTGACATGTTTGGGACATATGCTTCTTATGTCTGCAGGCAGATCAAGTTTATTTTCAATTTTGGCCACGCCCCCTCCCGCCCCCGCAATTTAGAAAAACGTCATATCTCCCACAGTTTTGAAGATAGATGGCTTGTTCCTTCTGGACATATTTAGATATTAGGATAAAGGTAAGCTGTGAAACTCTTTTAGATGAATTTAAAGTATCTAAGGTTGATGACGTACCTACATTAGAAATGAGCATTGCTAATGAAAATTCATTGCGATATTTCGCAGGATTTGTGCTACATAAGTAACAAAAGATCAATTGTAATTCCTGTAAAGATCTGATAAAGGAAGAAGAAATAGAAATAGTAGAAATTGCGAACAATCAGAGTTCTTTTTGTTTAATAAAAATTTTAGAAATTTGAATAACAATTTATTACTCAAAGCCCCACAAGATGACTTTTTTAATTTTATAAAGATTTATTATACAATTTTATATACATTTTTCCAACAAAGTCTACACTTAAAGAAATTATTTATAGTAAGTGCAAAGATTGGTTTTCTGAAAACCATGGCTGTAGCGAGCACAGGAAGTATATTTTAAATTATTATCGCAAAAATAGCATATGGCCCACAGAGAAATTATGTGAAGGCTCTCAAAAAGAGAAAAGTATGCGGAAACAGAAATTTTAAAGACGTAATTATTACCGGTAAAGCAAATCGGTCAGTCTTGATTTTTTACAGTGTGTTTATTAGTCAATATTTTTATTAGTTCATAATTATATTTATATATATATATTATACATACTTTTTTGGTTATTTTTTTGGGTTTATTAGTGCATACTTAATTTCGAACAAATCGGACAATTATTTTTAAAGATACACGCACTTGTGTAAAGACTTGTAAGGTAAGATAACTGGCAATTTGCAAATGTGTGTGAGTAAGATAGGTTTTAGAACGTGGGGCATAAACGGAGGGCACTTGAAAATAGAAATGGAGAGGGATGTGAATGGCAATATCCTCTTGAGTTCACAAGACACCAAATTCATTTACAGATCGATATTTGCCCATTTGGCTTCTTTATGACTAAGAAATTAACTCTAAAAAACCCAAAACTGGTGAAAGGCCGTTACAATGTAACAGTTACAACGGGTTACCTGTTCGGGGTTTTGCGGAAACTGCCACGACAAAAGATATCAAAGCGTGCGGTGAAATTCCGTAAGCATTGCAGCCGCGAACTGTTGTGTCGAATCTACCTACTTAATATGTAAAAAAGGGCCCAACTGGAACAGCCTCTCAGCACAGGTGTACCAAAATACTACTTTTAATTCATGAAAGTGGACTTATGTGCATTTTTATTGTTTTTATTTAAATTTTCATAGTCCCTTGATTTAGGTCAAAATTGGCCAAATTATTTGAATGCCAAAAGCACACAAATCTAAATTGTATTATTGTATTGGTTTGAACAGAGCATTATTAAATGCATTATTTGTAATCTTGTTGCTTTTTTTTAAATAAATTAAAAAAATAAAAAAAAATTTTATAATCCCACAATTATTTACTTACGTATATAATTAATAGAACAACAATTAACAAAATAAATATAATAAGAAATCATAAATAAAAAATATTTTGCTTTACTAAAAGTCAATGGAAGCAATCTCGGTAGCAGGTGCATGCCATTCTGCCTGCTGGTGTATTGCCATTTGAGTTTGCGTCTTTTGCTAAGGAATAGGAGTGAAGTTTGGCAACACTGCCCATTTTTACGACAACAATGTGTGCATTGGTGTGAGATACACACAGAAGCGAAATGAAAGCGCTCGACGTACGTCGTACGTCTCGTTCTGGGGTTGAACGGGCACTAAATAGCCTCTGCTCTCTTGGGCTCTCTGCTAGCTGCCGCTCACTCGGGGTTGCGTTTGGGTGTCTACGATCTGGCGCTGGGGTCGCAATCTCAACGTGAGAAGTGAAACCAAAAAAACCCAGGTTGAAGGCTCTATATATAAGTGCTTAGTGGTTGAAGTGTTGGGGTCGGCAAGCACTGGAAATAAAAGCAGTAAAAGGGGAATTTAGCTGAGGAGGGGAAAACGCCTTCAGTTGGCGGTTTAGGAAACGATCTCCGGAGGGGATGGTATTGCTGTCCTCATTGAGTTTCTGGGCAGGATCGGGGGGCGAGGATAAGGTTAGAAGAGCGATAGAGGTCTTGCTCACACTTAGGGGACCTAAGGGATTGGCCTTGGCCTTGAACTAGATCAATGAACGTGGAACTTGGAATTGGGACGGGCAACGGTACTACACCCAGAGAAATGTAGCACGAATCGGCAAGCACGATTTATGCTTCAATTTAGAATTTTTCTTCTTGATTTTTTTGAGACGAAATCTGCTCGAATACAAGCAGACAAACGTTCTTGACTTCGAGCTTGAGGGCAAGGGAAGTGCGGGGAGCCACGAGCGGAGAGAGCAAACAGCAAATGAGAATAATTCTCTCTCTCGCTCTAAGCATTGCCGATGGCTGTTGCCTACAATTTATACTGAGAATTTGTCGTTGATTTGGCATAACGCGTTGTGGCAGTGTCGGTTGAGATGTCGGTGTCAGTGAGTGCTTTGCAGTCTTCGAGGCCCTGAGTTCAAGTCCTAGTTAAGGCAAGTACAAAATAAAATTATTAAATGGCTTTTAAATATTAATCACAATTAATAAACAAGGGGGGAGTGGCAGTGGCGTTGAGGTGTGGGTTTTTGAGGAGGGTGTGTGTTTTGCGATGTGTCTTCCGTGCCACTGCGCCAAGTCTTCCAAGAAGAACTAACACTACTCTTGGAACTCAAACTTTTTTATTTTTGCAACCAAGAAGAACTGTTCTTAAAGTCGAGAATATTTATACGAAGATTTTTTCTTGGATCCAAGAAGATTTATTCTTGATATCAAGAAGACTAATTCTAAGACCAAGAATCTTCTTCTCGAAAATCTATGCTTGATTTCAAGATTTTTCTTCTTGGATCCGAGAATATTCGATGTTGCCGTACTTTTGACATCGAATCTTCTTGATTTGAAGCACGATCTTCTTGATTTTTTCTCTGAGTGTAGCTGTTCGTTAATCTACTATCTTGCTTAGGTGTTATTGTTGTTGTTTGAGGGTTTGAATGATGAGCAGCAGCAGTAATGATAGAGTTGAGGGCTTGTACTGAGTTTTCAATGTCTACTTCGCTGTTTATGGTCGGGCTCAGCTCGATGTGACTATTTTTTGTATTTGAGCCAGTTTGTCTTGTGTGAAGTCAGTCTCCGAGGATATTGTCTGATCTGAGGGCACTCAAGAAGGGTGAATATTATTGGAGAATGGTCTGACGACAAGTCTGCAAGGGCTTCTGCAGTTACCAGGTTTTGTGGAACTTTTCTTGTTATAGCAAAGTCTATAAGATCGGGTATTTTCTTTGGATCTGTATTTCAAATTGAAAGTATGTTTGTATATTTGTTCCTTATGGGAGTGTAAACCGCTGAACCGATCTTCACAAATTTTTCACAGTATGTTCATGTCGATCAGGAAATTGTCATAGGCTATGTCTCATGTCTGTGACTTGATCCAAAAACCGCTAAAATTGCAAAATTCAACCGTTCATTCGATTTTGTTGATTTTATAAAGTGACTGCCATTTCAGTCAAATAAATTTGTGATAAATTTGTCAATAAAGTTGTAAAAAATGCCTCCAAAGAAATAATTTATTGGGCATCGAGTGAAGAACGCGAAAATCGCCTGAGTGGGGTTCGAACTCGAGCTTCCACTGTGAGAGCAAATGAAACCACTGAGGAGCAAGATGTCCGACTTAGCGGAGTTCAAACTCGAGCGTCCACTGCCAGAACAAGTGAAACAGCTGAGGAGCGAGAAGAACGTCTCCGACGACTCAGAACTCGAGCTCTCACTGTCAGAGCAAATGAAATGGTGTAAATAGGAGAATTTTCCTAAAATTTTTAGCGTGGTCAGAGACGAAGGCTGATCACGTTACGCCTTTTTTCATGGCACCCACCAAGTGGACGAAGTCCCAGGGCAAATATTGAGGGTTGGCCTTCACCCCCTTTGGAGACACAGCGAGTCCCAGATTTTGACATTCATAAGATCAACATTCAGAGTGAGTTCGTCTTGTGTTCCTGTGAGAGTGGATGATCCGAGGTCGGCCTAAGAGGTGTCCAGTTGGTGACACCAGATTGACCAAATTGAACCAAGTAGGCCATAAGGACCTCGTGGCAGTCGGAGGTGGAAACGAACCACCAGTTGTGGTGTACCTTTGATCGATACCAGTGATCGCTTACCCATAAGCTTACCATCAGTTTCATTTGAGAACCAATTTCCGATTTGCGCCTTTGGTAATTGTTTAGTAGAGCTACCACACACCAAAAATTCTGAAAAAAATATCCTCGATGGACCGCGAATTTACAAGAATTATGACGTCTTCAGATCGCGGGGGACTCCCGCGGTTCAATGGTAAAAATTATTTGAAAGTTGCAATTTTTTGTTTGAAAAACAGATTGTTTTTTGCCATTATAAATTGAAAAATTTGTTTCTGGTAAGCAAAATATTCGTTGTAAACTCTGACCACCAATCAAATCGACGAAAAATGAGTTGCCCAAATAGTGTAATGATGTTTTCCGCCAAGTCCGAAGAGGAGATAATGCAATTTTTGGAAGATCACGGCTGCATTTTAAAGTCAAAAACGTGTCCAAATTGTGGTTCAAAGTGCACGGCAGCGAATGGACGTTTCCAGTGTAGGAAAATATTGACCGTCCAGAAAGGAGCTCATAAGAAGAAGCTAAAAATGAAGTGCGAGTTTTTTGAAAGTGTCCGGAAAAACACATTCTTTGCTGAGTCCTCACTCAGTATTCCGCAAATAGCAAAGTTTGTTGTTTGGGACACTGTAAGAGTAGCTGGTGAGATCAATTTCTTGGAAAAGGAATTTGGGTGGTCCAGGCCCACTATTATTGACTGGAAAAGTTTTATTCGGGAGGTTTACATAGACTGGTCCTCAAATTGGTGGTGTGGAAAATGGTTTACAGCAGTTTCATCCAATGTATACCACCATTTTCATACTAGGAAACGAAGAAAAAGTCGGTAAATAGCACACCTATACAAATAAATATAAATTATTTTTGAGAAATAATGACAGTTAAGGCAAAAATCACTGTTTTTTATACAAAAAAAATGCAACTTTCAAATAATTTTTACCATTGAACCGCGGGTGTCCCCCGCGATCTGAAGACGTCATAATTCTTGTAGGTTCGCGGTCCATCGAGGATATTTTTTTCAGAATTTTTGATGTGGGGTAGCTCAACTAAACAATTACCGCGCCTTTTCTATGAGAGCTGCTTTAGTTAGTTAAATATTTATTTCGTTTACATCCCTTTTTTTCGGTTGCTAATTTTTTTTCGTTTAAAACATATTTTTATTTATTTTTTTTTTGTGTAGTAAGCGAGCACTTACCATTTACCTATATAAGTAATTACCTATATATTTGATACTCGCAATTTTCGTTTGTAATTGTCCCAAATTAAGCGTCCTCCTTGTCCGGGATAGTGCTGACCTAAAGTGGTGACCTTCCTTTTATTTTTATTGTGTCATCCCCAAAACCATCCCTTGGAGCTCCATCAGGATAGATGGGGTTTTGTCAATACGTCACGAAATTTTGAAAATTTACCCACCTTGTTGGGAACTTTGCCCCCTTCGGCAGGCAAGGAGATCCTCCCGCACTCGTAGTGCGAAGGCAAGAGCAACTAAATTGAAAAAAAAGAGAAAAAATTAAAAGATATTGTAAATGGTTATTTAAAAAGTTCCAAACTTGGTGTTAAATGAGTTCTGTTAAGTTTAAGAAAATATTATTGTCCCATAGATGAAAAGAAAGATGCTGGGTTAAATTTGCCCTAATAAGCCGAATGAATTGGGTGATGGTTCACAAAGCCGTAAAGGGAGCATACAGGAAGGGAGGGAGCGCGGTGACAATTCCACCTATGTCAGCATTTGGGTTTCGTTCTGTGTATTTATACCCGTTACTCGTAGAGTAAAAAGGGTATACTAAAATGTTGAATATCTCCTACAATTTGTAAGCTATCGAGCTCAGATATGTACAATCTCACAAATTTTCATAATGATCGGATAATAAATGGCAGAGTTAAAAAATCGTTGCATACTTATCTGAGCCGCAACACTAATTGCCTTGAGTAACGGGTGTTTTGAAGTCGGGCAGGGCCGACTTTAACTTACGCTCTCGTTTTGTTTGCAGTGATAGCTGTGTGGGTTTTTCTTTGGGATTTTTGCCACTTGAGTTTTCAGCCGAGAATTGGTCAATGTCGGTTTGACCATTTAAACAAAATGCAGATCCATAACAATATGGCGCCCAACGAAATTAAGCTGTTTGAAGCGTCGCTGCGATTGAAAAATAATATAAATAAATTCGATAAGACGACTTCTCGTATAGATAAATCAACGTGGTAGCTTCAGCCAACCTAGAAGCGGTTGGAGGTAGCAAGGACTAGCCTGTAATTGCGCTCGGAAGGATCAACTGAAGAGACCACCGTAGGTGGTTAGAATCCGGTTAAGGATGATATTAATAAATCTGGAGGCTTCCCTGTCGCCGAAAGAAGGTTGACTGCTCCAGGAATGCATAGAATTGCAGTGGATTTGAAAAGAAGAAGCCTAGGTGTGTCGTCTTCGCCGAAAATAAGGCCGTAGTCTCGCCATCATGTGGATATCATCTCATCTGTGATACAAATCTGTGATTAATTAGAATAGATTAGAAATTTGAAAATTAGTTATTGTTTTTTTTTTTTGTACTTATCGTTAATATATTTGATTCCTGGTTTTCTCTCTCTCGGTTCGTCCATGAATGTGTCGGCCGAACGCTTAATTGGGTGGTGGTGACCCGTGTGCTCTTTGGCAACACGCGCAGCAACTCCACACTCGATTATTCGTGGAAGGACAGACAGATGCGAAATCCACAAGGAGACGTATTGTAGAAATAGCTCCTCGACTGCCGGCAATCAAAGGTAATTTAAGGACCTGAGCAGTCGACGACTATGTCTGACAGGAAACCAAGCTGAAAAGCGTCGAGAAGTAGTCGGATAGGTTCCGGCTAGAGTGTAATATGAAGTGAAAATCTGCTGAAATTTTGTAGAGATTTGTAGAGATTTAAGTTTTGAGATTAGTGGTTGTAGATTTCCGATTATATAGTAATAAAAAAGTATTGACAGTATAGGATGGGACAGGGAGTAAGCGTGTGACAGGGAGTAAGCGTGAAATTTCCATTATTGTTTTATAGTTAAGTATGAGAAAAGAAACAGTATATGTTTTAATTTTTCGAACTAAGCGTCCAGATTTAAATTACCCGCTAAAAGCGTAGGAACTAGTTCATCGGGCAAATCGCCAAACGGCAGCAACGAGCGAGCAAACAACCACAAATGGCGTGAACACACGCACACACACATACAGCGGCGTCAGCAGCAGGAGAGAGAGGAAAGGCACAAACACACGCACAACCGAGCCAGCAGCAAGACCAACAGACAACCACAAAGACGCAGCAGAGCCAGCAGCGAGAAGCGGTAAATCAAGAACAACACATCGAGCGACAAGGCCCAGTCGGACTTTTCATCGTGAAAGAAGTACACATTTCATGCCTACTTTTCACGTGTGAAGGCATTCCAAAGACGTGAGGCTTCGGCTTCGTTCTGCAATGGAAACGCCGAAAATCTCATGGGTTTCAAGGGTTTCCGTTTGGGTGACGTTAGACCTGAGACGTTGGCTGACGAAATGAGGCATTATTCACCCCTAACTTAAGTAGGCATGCGCTACCGGTGACTTTGTCATGTATGCAGAACCCCTAACTTTTCCATGCATGCGCTACCGGTGACTTTGTCATGTATGCAGAACCCCTAACTTTTCCATACATGCGTTACCGCGCACTTTTCCAGGCATGCGCTACCGGTGACTTTGTCATGTATGCAGAACCCCTTAACTTTTCCATGCATACGTTACCGCGCACTTTTCCAGGCATGCGCTATCGGTGACTTTGTCATGTATGCGGAACCCCTAACTTTTCCATGCATGCGTTACAGCGCATTTTTGCAGGTATGTGCTACCGGTGGCCTTAGTAGGCTTCTCGGGTTATTTATACCAACTGAATCTTTTTTATTAATTTTTTACCACAGATAAAACAATATCCTTTAAAAAAAATATTTTTATTGTTTTTAACTATTTTCAACATCTACATATAAAAGTGAATGTATATATGTTTGTATATATATATTATATATAAATATATATGGGACGTCTAAACCAGGAACCGTAAATAATAGATAGGCTTATTAATTAATCGTTACGTTTCCTGGTATAAACTTATCATTCATGTAAAGGAAATAAGCATACAAAAGTTGCCATCTCTCCAAATTACCAAATTTAAATAGTTGATTACCATCAATGCGAAAGTCACTCTTCACAAGCGATATCAGCCTAAATATTTGGGAGAGTGACTTTTGCATTTTAATTTGGTGCTGATAAGAGAGGAACAGTTTTTATATGCTTATTCTGCTAGGCCCTTTTATTTAAAAATTTATATTTTGTCTTTTTTTATTTTATTTACCATATAACGCAGCATTCAAGCTTGAGTAAAAACTCAATCCCATCTTGGAGAAGCGTCCGCCATAATTCATCTGCATTATAATATCCTTATGGAAAATTTTGTTCATATTTTTGGCTAAGCCTCCCGGTAGCAGCAACTGTCGCTATAACTCAACCTGAAATTAGAAAGTACATTAAAATGGAACAGCAAGGATTGAAAGATTTCATAGTTCAACAAATATTGTGTCATCGCAGGCCCTCGAATGAATGAATAATCCGATTGAAAATTTAGATGCACAGAGGAACTATAATGTTTCGAGGGCAACAAACCAAATTTCGGGTTGTTGGTCCAGGAACCACATAAATTAAAATAGATGTACAATTTAATTTATTTTCAAGCATATCACTCCTTTGTTTATGGCTTTTTTATAAACTTGTACAAAGTGACATTTTAGACACTTCTAACAACTTTGACTATTGATTTCTCAAAAACTTAATATGTTAGACAAGTTCTGAGAACTGTCTTCTATTCAGCTTGAAAACCTCTGTCGAACGGTACCAATTTCGTTCGAGTGCCAGCGATGACACAAAATTTGTTGAACTGTGAAAATTATAGTTTATTTTCATACGTATTTTAACTGGTTGGACCTAATTTTAGAGTCCACTGCGTCGAGTCCCTCCACAGTAGTTATTGGAAACTCAATCTCGGACCCAATTGACTTCCCGCACATTTGGTTCAACATCGCGAGAATTTTACAATTTATGTTGAAATTTGCTTCCGACCGTTCCTGCAAACACTTCAAATCCTGTTGGATAGTGTCCAGTCTAGCTTCCGACCGTTCCTCCAAACGCTTCAAATCCTGTTGGATAGTGTTCAGTCTGGCCTCCATCACAGCCAATCGATCACTGGTTTCCTCATCAATGGAGTCGAATGCGAAGGCTTTGTTCATTTTCTCTGTTATTACACAAGGCAACATAAGCTAATTTTTTCCACTTTATAACATTGGTGGTGGTGATTGTTGAAAATTTGAGTGTGCTGACCACGAATATGTTTTGGTAAATGGTCCATCACGTCTTGATCTTTGGAAATTTAGGCTCAAGCCGTAAGAGCCTGTTAGACGTATGAGTCTTATTTTATATATTAAAGCCAATGCAATTATTTTAAGATTTTATTATTTACTTTCGTAATAATTCTCGACTTTTGAGTTTTATTAATTACTCAAAAATAATTTATTGATTTGATTTTTATTTATTGCTCGAAAGTAAGTACTATTTCCCAATTTATATTTATTACTCAAAAAAAAAACACATTGCTTAAGATTGCAAAAAAATAAAACTCAATTTCCATTAACTCTCAAGTATCATATACTAAAAAATTGCTGAAAATATAAATAATCAATAATGTATATTAAGGCTTCAACTGCTCTGCGCTTCAACTTCTTCGACTTTGTCCTAAATAATGCCAAAAGAATAATTTTAAACATTTCCAGCTCACAAATCGAAATAAGTTTTTATTCAATTTTAAAATTTTTATTTAGCTAATATTAAATTTCTTAATTTTCAATATTAAGCGTTTCGCTTTTTTCCTCCTCTGACTTCCAAATATAATGTGACTATTGTGACTATAATTTTGAAGAAAGTGGTGTGAGACATGTACCCTGCTCCGAAAGTCTTCATTTGTAATAAGCGAACCTGCAGTAGAGCTGAATACTGTTACATTATTAATTCGCTTACCAACCTGAAGACATTTCATGCATCCATTGAAAGAGTTCGTTCCAAGTGAGACGCACATGAAAGCACGAGCAGGTGCATCACAAATGAATGCTCTTAATCTTAAGGTCACATTTTTTTCGCCGACCAAAAATGAGCCATTTGTTAATTGGCACAATTCTGCAATAAAATCGTGCATAAACTGGTCTACATTGGCGGGCTTTTGGTTGCCTAAGTAAGACCCAATTAGGAAGACGTTACTGTTTGGGATATTATGAAAAAAATCCGAATATTGGCCAAACACAAGTTTTAGAACTTTTCAACCACGGCAATCCATCGACATTTGTTATATTATCCTCCATTGCGTTAAGGTATGACTGGATGCCAATATGGGTATAGTACCCTGGAGTGACATGGCGAACTACGATTTGGAAAGGAGTTTCTTTCAACAGTCCCTTCGCAGATAGCGGGACTTGAATATTTTCGGAATGAATAACTCTCAAAAGGTTTTCAAGCTGCGAACGCTTTACATTATTTTCCCTGTACCATTTTATGAGCTTAGTATGCAAGCTAGGGACACTATCTAAACCTGGCTGTGGGTCTATATTCGGCAATTCGAAGTCTTCTAGGACTTCAGGAATAAAAGGGTCAACCCGATCAGAAAGTAGCACAACACTTTCAAATGTAATCGGGTGCTCCGAAACTTTAAGAACCCGATCCCTTTCAACTTTCGCTTAACGATTTATATTACGATCGGAAAATCCACGATAACTCATTTTGGAAAAAAGCAATAAAATTTATAATAATTAAAGGTAATAATAAAAATTACTTGTTTATAATTTAATATTATGCTGTAAAAGACAATATTGTTTTATTATTTGTATTTATATATATAAAAGACTAAGGACCGATTTCACATCTCCTACATAGAGCTATCTGTCACATAAACTAACAAATAGCAGAGGAAAATCTAAGTTTATCTGATACATAGCAGCTATCTAGAAGATAAGATATCGGACCTTAAAGGTCTGAAAAATAGTCGTAGTCAAAAAACCCTTTTTTGTCAATGTTAGAGTTCTTTAACTTGGACATTATAAGTAATATACGCTTTAGTCATTTATGACAAAATCAGTAAATGTTTTGGTCGGAATTTGATAAATATTAATAACTCAAGTTTTATTTTGTTGAACATCTTTTTTATAAATATTTTTAGCATTGTCCCGAAATATGCTTCGCGGGTAAATTTTGTTTAAAGTACAGTAACAAAAAAATTATTTACAGTTTTTGGCTACCCAAAGCTATTTGTATTAAAAATTTTACAAAATCTGTTAGTGTCGATCGACCGCGTCGGTTGCAATGCCAAAAAAAAACTCAAAGAGAATAGACAAAGCAGAGAAATGCATATACATACATCTTTTTGTTGTTCTTTTCTGTTTATGACATACCCGCCGTTAACTTAGCGCACCAGAGGCACAGAAATTAGAGGGGGAGGGGGGATCGATCATTCGGCAATCGTTCGGCTCTGCCTTCGTGTCTTTTGTTCACATGCCCAACGACGGAAAAAGTTAGACCCGGTTCATGATGTCCAGACTTTTACCCTTACGACTACCTGAGAAAACAACGTGTGACTTTTTCATGCAATATTAAGGGCTACTTTCATGCAAAAAAGATCATGTACAGACTATTTCCGTGAAATTTCATGCCACCAGATGTACTGAGTTTTCTCATGACATGATGCAAAGTCCGACTGGGGGCGCTCGCACTCACACATACAAGTTATCACGCTGACTGCTAGTTCTAAGAATAGGCCTAGTGCTCAAGCAGTAACGCAGCTGCACGTAAAGTTCCAGGAACAAGGTCAAGGCTTGGCCGATACCGTTACAGCTTCAGTTCCTGGAATGGACTACCAATACAGTCGTTACCGCTGCCACGAA
>JAWNNM010002241.1:0-11047 GCA_035044965.1 Lordiphosa andalusiaca
AATAAAGCAAACATTTTTTGTTAATTATTGAGTTTAATAACCATGGTTTTATATTATTTGTTCATCAATTTTAGCAATATCTGTCGTAATTTTTTGGCTTCGTCTTTGGGCAATTCATTTAGCTCACTATAAATGTATTTTGTAAACGCCCAGTTTGTGTCAGAGTTCTCTTCGTTGCCTTGGTGCATAGCTGCTACTTTTTATCCTCTTTGGAATTTTTTCGCGATTTAATATATCGTCAGTCATGGTATGTTTAAAATAACAGAAGTAAATACATTTTCTTTTTTATATATTTGCCGTGTTTGCTCTTAGCATTTTTTGTAAGAGCAAACTCGCAAACACGCAAACACATTTGCTCAGGGGTGTTCCCACTTGGTCCCACTAGGCTAATATTTGTTTCAAATTATTGGGGCACAAACATAGGCAAAGGCTACTTGGCAATTGTTTGCGCGCAAAATATTTGGTGTTCCCACTTAAGGCAAAAAAGATGGGCAAACTTTTAGAAATATTTGCGCAAATTATTTGCGTGTGGGACCGTAGCTTTAGTTATTTGTCTACAAAAAAATAGTACCTTTAGATAGTCAATTTAGAGCACTTTAAGTATTGCAGCACACGTCTCAGGCACAATATTACTAATGGTATTGTGCGGAATTCAATAAATGTACTGTAACGACCGATAGCTATCTCCACTTGCCAAAAAGCGCAGTGTGACCATAAATCGACATGACGCCGAGATCGCATTGCGCATTTTGGTGCCTTTACGTTCAATCATTGGACCAACAAGACACAACTGAAAAAAACTATTGTTAAATTTCATATAATAGAATGATTGATACATATTACCAACTGCTCAAAGTCTGTGGGCTTCATTCGTAGAAAATTTTCGTAAAGTTCTGGTGTCTCCAACCGCAACTCATTAATGAGCTTCACGCAGCAGCCATAGCCTAATCCACTCACTGCGTTGAGCTTGATTCTTGTTCGCTTCATCTTGCTCGAGTGCCCATTAATATGCAGCTCCGCAGCATAAAATCACCAAACATTTATTTTTGTGTGTATTCATGCCTACGCCTTTTCTGTTATAATTTTTCAACAAAATCAAATTGTTTGCTCAAGCAAATCGGCCTATTTGATTTGTCAATTTAAAAGTTTGGGCAATGAAATGTGAAATAACATTTTCCCCTATGTGTGGGAACACCAAGGGAAATTGTTTACGGAGGGGAAATGTTTTGCGCAAATTTTTTAAGAGCAAATGTGGGAACACCAAATTTTTTTTGCGCAACCATTTACAATTAAAGGCTAACTTTGTTTGCTCAATGTGTACAAATTTTGTTTGCGTGTGGGACCTTAGCTTAAGAAACGAAACAGGGCACATACTAGAAAACAACTATGTTGGTGCTTATAAGGTAGAAAAGATAAAAGATAGAGATTACGTTACAATAAGGACAGGAAAGAAAAATCAAATACTACAAAAAGACATTAAAAATATGTGTTTGGGCTTTGATTATTGAATATAATTATTTTTTTTTTTTTGTAGTTTCTAATGTAAACACCATAGGTGTAAGTAAATTGAATTCGCCTAAGCTCTCTCTATCATCTCTTCACTTATTTCTAACATTGCATACAGTTCTCACTCACTCATGTACACACTTACATATTTTGTAGGCTTAAGCAAAAGAATGTAAGAACACGAAAGGCAGTCGAAATTAAACCATGAAGTAAAGCAGTCAAAACACGGCAGATACTGTTTCGTTTACTAACTCATTGATTTGAGGATTCAACATTGGCGACCGAGAGAGGACACTGGGTCCTGGACAAGGATTGAAGAAAATCGTATCATTGAAAATCTTATCATCGGATCAGATTTACCACATCAAGAAGCACAAATTGGTTGTGCTAAGTCAACTCGTCGACTCTCTGTTAATGGGCAGAGAGTAATCAAGCCATCGAATTGTTCATCGTAGCAATATTCGAAGCAAACCCACCTGGATCTGGAAGTGGATTGGATCATTGGGATCGCCCGGAGTAGTCTTCCATCATTAATTCGAGCCATCGTTGGACTTATTACATAACATTGGATTTTGTGTCTATGGAAAAGTACATTGGAACTGTGCGTACATGTCATACATGGTGAGGTGAAATTACATGAAGTGTCGCCGAAGTGCGAACAATATAAATGCTGTGCTCTTTATGTTTTTGCTAAACCCTCTGTGTTCTTCCTACCTATGCAATTTGAATGGCGATCGCATATTTTCCCACTCACTCACTCAAGTAAGTCAAAGAAAAAAGCACTCAAGTTAATTTCACTCATACGTGCGCTACATTTCACTCAACCATTAAGATAGGTAGGTCCATGATGCAACTATATAAGGTGAGGCCAAGCCAGTGTGAGTTCTCTGCAAAGTACCTCCAGTACCTTCAGTGCTGTGCGAAATCTTGAAGCGTAAGGTTGTCCGCTGATGTCGATGTTTCGTTTGTTTTGTTTATGTATTTGGGGGTGGTTTTTTTGCGCTGTAGCAAAAAATGAATACATACTTAGCTGTGTACACTTTGTGTTGTTGTGGCCAAGGCCATGATCATGATGCAACAAAAAGTGTATACATTTTTCTTGTCTATCTTTTTGTACATAATTTTGCACCGCGGAAATGCCCATATCCCAATGTTAATACGAAGCTGATAAATACAAATTATTATTTTTTATTAACATTACTAATGTCTAAATGGTTTTAATTAATATTTACACTAGTATTGGATTGTTTCCTAAAATATATTTTTCTTCTGACAATTGATTGAGCGATCGCTTTTGTTGTTCACACACACAGACACACCCGCATACATAAAGTGCGTCCATGTGCGCCACTCACTCGCGCTCTGCCACTCGCTCTCCCACTCGCTCTCCCACTCTCTCTCCCAATCTCTCTCGCAGCTTTAGCAAAAGTACGCATCACACTGGCTTGGCCTCACCTTTTATAGTTGCATCATGGGTAGGTCTGTTTGTTTGTTGTTTATCATATTTTTTTTGCACAATGAGTCCCCAACCAACAGTCGAAGAACAGTTAGTTTCGCTCAGGCAGCAGCGGAATACAATTTCTCGTCAAATGGAGAAAATGAAAGAGAAAATAGAAGCGGAAGAAGCTGAACCGGATCCAAATGTATAATATTTGAGTGCCGTTTACAAATTTTGGAATCTAATCTCAAACAGGCTATAGCAGTGCAGTCTCAAATCGATCGTTTAAGCCCAGCTGATGACAATCGAAGTGATTTAGAGGAACAGTTCATATTAGCCAAATCAAAAATACTCAAGTGTTTCAAGTGAAAAGAAAACGCAGACGGTTGATGAGTGAAGTCTATCACTTTAAACAGTTTTGCTAATCATAATCGGCTACCTGCATTCCTAGATTCGATGGCGACTATAAAAGATTTATAGCAGCGTTCACAAATTTAGTGCATGATGATCCGTCCATCTCAGTAATTGACAAGCTTAAATATTTATTGAGTTGCCTCTCAGGTACTGCATTAAAGGTAATTGAGCCCTCTCAAGTTACAGAAGAAAAACATCCGAAGGCGCTACGACATCTTACCCAACATCACTTCGGAATCATAGTACTCGCTAGGCACAGAAGGAGAAATATTGAATGCAGTCATCATACATCATGTTTTATCAAATGTAGATAAAGAAAGTAAGCTGGCCTATGACTCTAAGCAGGATTATGAGAAGTTACCGTAATGGGACAAATGCTGCGCTATTTTAAGCAGACATTGTCAATTTTTGGAGTGTAGTACAAGGAACACACCGTCAGAAAATAAATCAAGTAGCAACTCTCGAAAGGCTTTAGGTACATTTGTCAATGCTCAGGCAGCCAACAACTGCATACGTTGTCAGAGCAGCGACCACAATCTTAGAACATGCTCATCATTTGTGAACATCCCAGTTGAGGATCGATTTAAATTCGTAAAGCACGCCTCCCTTTGTCTAAACTGCTTACGAAAAGGACACATCTCAGCCAAATGTGGAAGCAAAGCTAGATGCAGGGTATGCCAAGGATTGCATCACAGTACTCTACACAGATTTTCGCCAAACACAGAGCCGACTTTCGTGCAACAAGGATCTCCCCAACCGAGTTCATCACCGGCCACTGCCACATCGTTGGTTTGTAGATCGTTTCGTCGAACGCTACATCCAGGCCAATATCCCTAATGTCAGAGGATCCAACTGACTTGTTGGCTTTGACCCTAGGCCATTTCCTAGTTGGTGGCCCACTCTAAACTATTGCAGAGCCTGAGATCAGAGAAAGCGCTGCGTCTATCTTAAATCGGTGGCAGCGTCTCAAGGCTCAAAACCAACAGTTTTGCCTCCGTTGGATGGAAGAATACCTTAAGGTAGATATCGTATTTATGCATTATAAGAATTATGGCAGTAGGAAATAGCGTATGAGTGAAATCAGCTTAAGTGCTTTTTTCTTTGACTTACTTGAGTTAGTGAGTGGGAAAATGTGCGATCGGCATTCAAATTGCATAGGTAAATGCCGCTAGGAAGAACACAGAGGGTTTAGCAAAAACATAAAGAGCACAGCGTTTATATTTTTCCTACTTTCGCGACACTTCATGTAATTTCACCTCACCATGTATGACATGTACGCCCAGTTCCAATGTATGTGTGCACGTACTTTTCCATAGACACAAAATCCAATGTTATGTAATAAGTCCAACGATGGCTCGAATTAATGATGGAAGACTACTCCGGACGATCCCAATGATCCAATCCACTTCCAGATCCAGGTGGGTTTGCTTCGAATATTGCTACGATGAGCAATTCGATGGCTTGATTACTCTCTGCCCATTAACAGAGAGTCGACGAGTTGACTTAGCACAACCAATTTGTGCTTCTTGATGTGGTAAATCTGATCCGATGATAAGATTTTCAATGATACGATTTTCTTCAATCCTTGTCCAGGACCCAGTGTCCTGTCACGGTCGCCAATGTTGAATCCTCAAATCAATGAGTTAGTAATCGAAACCGTATCTGCCGTGTTTTGACTGCTTTACTTCATGGTTTAATTTCGACTGCCTTTCATGTTCTTACATTCTTTTGCTTAAGCCTACGAAATATGTAAGTGTATACATGAGTGAGTGAGAACTGTATGCAATGTTAGAAATAAGTGAAGAGATGATAGAGAGAGCTTAGGCGAATTCAATTTACTTACAACTATGGTGTTTACATTAGAAACTACAAAAAAAAAAAATAATTATATTCAATAATCAAAGCCCAAACACATATTTTTAATGTCTTTTTGTAGTATTTGATTTTTCTTTCCTGTCCTAATTGTAACGTTATCTATATCTTTTATCTTTTCTACCTTATAAGCGCCAACATAGTTGTTGTCTAGTATGTGCACTGTTTTGTTTCTTAGCAAAACAACAGCTCCGTTTCTTCTGCATACAACAAGGATTGAAAATAGCTTTCATGTTCTTACATTCTTTTGCTTAAGCCTACGAAATATGTAAGTGTGTACATGAGTGAGTGAGAACTGTATGCAATGTTAGAAATAAGTGAAGAGATGATAGAGAGAGCTTAGGCGAATTCAATTTACTTACAACTATGGTGTTTACATTAGAAAATACAAAAAAAAAAATAATAATTATATTCAATAATCAAAGCCCAAACACATATTTTTAATGTCTTTTTGTAGTATTTGATTTTTCTTTCCTGTCCTAATTGTAACGTTATCTATATCTTTTATCTTTTCTACCTTATAAGCGCCAACATAGTTGTTGTCTAGTATGTGCACTGTTTTGTTTCTTAGCAAAACAACAGCTCCGTTTCTTCTGCATACAACAAGGATTGAAAATAGCTTTCATGTTCTTACATTCTTTTGCTTAAGCCTACGAAATATGTAAGTGTGTACATGAGTGAGTGAGAACTGTATGCAATGTTAGAAATAAGTGAAGAGATGATAGAGAGAGCTTAGGCGAATTCAATTTACTTACAACTATGGTGTTTACATTAGAAAATACAAAAAAAAAAATAATAATTATATTCAATAATCAAAGCCCAAACACATATTTTTAATGTCTTTTTGTAGTATTAGATTTTTCTTTCCTGTCCTTATTGTAACGTAATCTATATCTTTTATCTTTTCTACCTTATAAGCGCCAACATAGTTGTTGTCTAGTATGTGCACTGTTTTGTTTCTTAGCAAAACAACAGCTCCGTTTCTTCTGCATACAACAAGGATTGAAAATAGCTAGCTAGCTGATCACGGGATACTTTAATTGGTGATCGTGTCGTCGTTCCATTTATTCTTGTAACGGCTGACCAAAAATACTTGCTGTTTTTTATGTTGCAAATTGAGCGTTCTAGTTGCTGGTAATATAGCTGCTTTTTAGCTGCGCAAATTTTTTGGGAATTTTTGTAAAGCTCCTGATATTCTCTCTGCTATGCGAGATTCCTTGTACGCCTGGCTCTGTTCAGCATATTCATTGACGCCTTTCTAGCTTGATCACATTGGCCGTCGTACCACACTTCATTATAGCACTTGCCATTTGATTTTTGCATAAAATCTGCAGCTTCTTTATGGAGTTCGTGAGTTCGAATATTGGGTCATGCTCTTGGGCTGCCTCTAGATGATCCATCCCACGTGTCAAGTAATCTTTTTATTTAGCCCAGAACTTTCCCTTCCATTTTAATTTTGGTATCAGTTTTGTGCACTGAACTAATTGTTCCGTCTGTAAAGAAGTATCAATTGCTTGAGGCATGTGGTCCGAAAATATCTGTTCCAGGATCTCGATGTCTTCTACGAATTTGTGCCAACTGTATCATCATTCTGCATCTCCTTGGGTTCTGCCATTAAGAACGGCCAAGTTAAAAGAGACGCATAAATCAATTATTTTTCTTCTCCTTGAGTCCACTACACGGTCCGTTGTATTTGTAAATCTGTTCACCGGTTCATTTTTCGCATTGCATTGCACTCGAGCGCCATGGTACATTCGCAATGAGTTTATCCACAACGACTTCAGCATCTGCAACTCTGTAATATTATACACTAGACTAGCTAGGAAGCTGAAATTTTTTAAAAAATGTTTTAAATAGATTGAAAAAAATGGAAAATAATTTAGAACATATTTATATCCAATTCAAAGTTTGAAAGTTTTTCAACATTTTGGTTTTTAATTTTAAAAAAAATCCTGTAATTAAATGTAATCCAATTTTTGCAGAGAGGTATACATAAGTATACATTGTGTTTAAAGAAAAAAAAATGTCAGGATCTGATAAGTCGTTTATGAGTTATTAACCCAAATTGGTAGAGACTTGAACTGCTCACCACGTCAAGAATTTTCAGTCCAACTCACTACTTTCACCTTTTTTTACCGTGGTCTTTGTATTCAGTGCTTAAAACAGCAAAATGTTTTTATATTTAAGCCGGGTATCCAGCACAGCGGAAACTAAAAATTCCTGTCAAACTTCATATAAAAAAAACTGTGCCAGGAATTTTTAGTTTGCTTTTTCGTTTGTTGTGTATCCAGCAACACGAACGAAATCCACACTCTAT
Source organism: Lordiphosa andalusiaca (assembly GCA_035044965.1). Taxonomy (NCBI): domain Eukaryota; kingdom Metazoa; phylum Arthropoda; class Insecta; order Diptera; family Drosophilidae; genus Lordiphosa; species Lordiphosa andalusiaca. The sequence continues at coordinate 7,548 of JAWNNM010002241.1, forward strand.
AGATAGCGGCGTATCAATAGCGGCGTTTCGGAAGCGTGTGTGGAACGAGAAACAGCTGTCATTCAGGCCAGGAATATATTGTTTACAATTATTTCGGAAGTGATTTGTCACAAGATGGAGGCAAAAACTGTGAGAAGAAGATTGATTTAATATAAGCAGTTGAAGCAAGACCATGTGTTTCACGAGCCACAGAGAAAAAGCATTTTGACAACATTTCTGTGAAAAGTGCTTGAGATAGTGTTGCAGCACAAATTAATGAAGAAGGTGGAATACTTGTAATTGTGTTTAAAGTTCTTAAATTCATTAATGTTATATATGCTTGGCAGCGAATGACATTAAGAACGCTTGGAGAGCGGGAGACAGAGACTAGAGAGAGAGACAGAGAACGCTCTGAACGACAGTTTGTTTTAGTTGGGTTCCACACACTCAAAATAATTAGCAAATTCCTGGCAGGAATTTTCCGCAGTGCTGGATACAGGCCTTTATAAAAAAAAACTAATTTGTTTTTATTTTAGTATCTTAATGCTGTGTTCTAAAAGTAGGCTACATAGCTCTGAGCTCTTAGTTCATGGGCGAAACCAAATTTTGAAAAAAAAGCATACTTGCATACTTACAGAAATGGCTTATCAGTCAATAATTTTGTGTCTGGACCCCAATCAGTATTATTATGACGTGGCTGTGTTGTGCTCTTAGATTGGTTGCATTTTATATAAACATTTGTAAAACATTTGTGACGCTAAGCACGCGGTCAAAATGGATGCCGATATAAAATGTTCATACATGGTTGCACTAGCCGATATCAAAATATATCGATAGTGTGAGCTATCGATTCTAATGTGGCATAAGCGTGTACTTTTCAATTGGCTTTCGAACGTCGAGGCGAGCAAACGCAACCGGACAATTAATTTGACAGACTTAAAAAAAAGATATTAAGCCATGCTCCCATTTTCGCTTTCGCAAAAATTTTGCGATTTGATCACCAAATCGTAAAAGTTGGTGCTCCGACGTTAGGAAATCGCAAAGTTTTGCCGTTTTTAAGCCGGCGACATCTGAGTCCGTGAAATGAAAAGTAAATGCAAAATATAGGTTGATGCCCAAACAGACAGCCCACGGAACTATTTTTATCCAGTTCTCTAAGCCTTTTAGATTTGTCTTAGGAACTCTCCCACTCAATTCGCACTAAGGCAATATTTTAATCAATTATTTAATAGAGACACACAAAATTGAGCGAGTCGGAAAACTGCTCACACTAACAACAATTTGCGATTTGGCTATGGTATATATCGATATATGACTATCTATAGCATGAGTAGAGGCGCTCATCAGCTGTTTTTGTTATGTGAAATGACACAAAACAAGTTGGGAATGGAACATTATCTTTATCTTTTTATCATTTTCGTACGGATTTGCTTAAGTCGTAATTCGCAAAAATACGTGAAAGCCGGAGCATGGCTGATTGTAAAATTATTCACTGAGAATAACGGCAATATTGATTTAATAGCAAATTCTGTGGTCTTACAGGCAGGAATTTCTGAAATTGACAAGGATTGTCTTAAATCAACTAAGCTCAGGCTCCATAAATTAAAGTCTTAGTATTTGACTAAATTGCGTTCTGGGAGAAAATCAAAAGAAAGCTTTGCCGAAACTCATGAAGCTTGGCTAAACTCCAGCTTCTTAATTTTTGAAACCAGCAGTACAATGCTATCTAAAAATGGTCGTCCTGAAGTAGACTTTAATGACAAGTCCTGTAGATAGCAACGCCGCGACATTGCCTGGCGTTAGCGAAATACTTGACCACAATCCACTAAAACTCGTACAAGCCGGCGCATATGGAGCGAAACGGTCTGGAGGAAAAGTACTGGGAGTTTTATTAAGCGACATTTCACAAGAACCCAAAAAAGCATTCCAGACCCTTAAATCATCAACAAGCAGGGAAGTTGTTAAAAAAGTAGTGAAGCATTGGCCTTTTTGTTGAAGAACTCATTTTCCAAGCATCAGTAAAATTCAACGCGAATCGCTTGCAAGGAATCTGGTGCTGATATATGGCCTTCGTATAATTTAGTATGAGAGGCAAAACATAAATGACGACCAGAGGCAAAATATGTATCAATAGCAGAAGACAAGGCTGAGGTAGGCATTAAAGCTCTTTTAAACCACACGGCACTACGTATTATCAGCATGCAATAGATTGATATTCTACAGATAAATGAAGCAAAGTTTGCAAACCATGTGGAAGTTAAATCTTTTAAACCACACGGCACTACGTATTATCAGCATGCAATAGATTGATATTCTACAGATAAATGAAGCAAAGTTTGCAAACCATAATGCTGCGCTCCTACGGATTTGACGGCAGCACCGGTCATTCATCGTATAATCAAGCTTTTTGTAATGGCTCAGGAGGAGATGAAAGCTTGTTTGCAATCACATTGATACCACTGCGAATTAATTTAAAAGGTGTAGTAATAATTAGCATGTAAGACCCACTGTGCAATATAACTGTAAGTAGATTTAAGTAACTGTTAATACATCGTCAAGTTCGTCAAGTCAAGCCCGAACTTAACGATGCTCTCGCGCAATCGCGCTGACGAGCAGCAATAAAATTGGTGAGCGGGATTCTGAGAGTGACGCGCAAGACAATCACACGTATATTACTCGGCTCCGGTCATCTCTCTACAAAGGTAGAATTGTTTGGAACAACACATCTTCCCAATCGCCTAGGTTTTGTCGAATTAAGGGAGTCATTTTAGCAGAAAATGCAAATCTAGAGAAGGATCCGACTTAAAATGTTTTGGGACATTCGTAGAAAATGTAAAAGTTACTATTGCCTTTCATCTATTTCTCACACTTATCGATGGAAAAGTGATCAATATTTTGACAGACACAAAATCTATGCAAACGGTTCCCATTTACCATAAAATTCCAAAGAATTTTCAAGTGGCAATGAAGTTCGGGATAAGTCCACTTCATGCGTGGATTAGGCTATTTGAACTCTGCCTACAAATATCTTATAGGCTTTCGATGAAAAAGCATCAAATGCGATCTGAGACAGATATTATGGGAATGTGTGCGTATGGCACTATGGAGAGTAGAAGCGGACCCCGACAATCCGGCGAGCTAGGAAGAGCATAGCTAGAGGTGCACATCTCGAAATACAGCCCTACATCGATGTGTTAAAACAAGTAAGAGTACAAATGAACAGCCGTACATTTCAACACAGCACACTACACATTACAGCACATAACATCAAAGCTGTACAATAATATTCCCCTAAAAGTTCTTGTTTCGTTCAATGGGTTTCTTTTTTCTTGAGTTTAGATTTTTCTGTCCTCACCATCTCTTATTTTGTGGACATGGCAATGGAATCTTTATTTGATTTTTTATATATGTTTGTCAATTGAGTGTTTGGCTTTCGTTATGTCTCAACGAACCTCCCAAAGGCCGTTTTGCTAGCCGCAAAAAAACATCAAGAATCCAACCGAAACTTAACTGGCCTAGGA
>JAWNNM010002242.1:0-40891 GCA_035044965.1 Lordiphosa andalusiaca
TTTTGAATTTAACAACATTATCCCAAATGTATGCAACACTTTTTTCTAGTCCTGACCAACAAGTGGGGGGGTGCTCTTATCAGCTCAACTGTTTCGCTTATAACTCCGGTGTTTTTTGTCCGATCTGATTGTACTTTTCAGAATAGATAGATATTGGGCCTAGCTTGATGTGTACTAAACCACGAGGCTCTAACTTGAAAATTGTGGATCTGACGGCTATTTAGGTCTAGGATTTCTAGAGGAGGTCTAGGTTTTTTGGGGATAAAAGGGGGACGGGGTGGAATTTTTCAAATCTGAAACAAACTTGATCTGCGTACAGCATAAATCTACCTTCGTGCAAAAATTTGTGGCTCTATCTCTTATAGTCTCTGAGATCGACGCGTTCATACAGACAGACAGACGGACAGACGGACGGACGGACGGACGGACAGACGGACAGACGGACATGGCTATATCGACTCGGCTGTTCATGCTGATCAAGAATATATATACTTTATGTCGGAAAATTTTCCTTCTCCCTGTTACATACATTCGCACAACTTCATGATCCCCCTTTTCCCATTTTCAATGGGAACAGGGTATAAAAAGCGATAGCACATTTCATTGAATGCTACTATGCTTAAGTCACAGTATTCTCTTAATACTGCTCCAATTATTGCAAAACTCACGTCAGTCACGATCCGTTTGCAAAGTGGCAATTTTAATTTGTTCAAAAGACAAAACCTATTGAGGTCGCACAAAAAGCGACCAATATCATAGGCTGTGTGGTTTGACAAAATTGCATGAGCCACAGGATACACAATGTGATGCTCAGGAATATGTGCAACCAATGAATAAAGAAATATTCTTTTCTTTGCCAATTTCATAGGTTGCACAGCACATCCTATAGCATCCACGTGAATCGTATGAATTTTCAGGTGATTTAGAAGCAATTTTATATGTTCTAAATTCCATAAAAATACCTCCACTTTAGTGGATAAGTGCTGGATATAATGAGAATATCCCATACATTTCATATCGTAGGCATCCTTGAACGCATCTTTTTCAAAATCGTTCTTGGCGTTTTCCTCCGATATGAAATTCCTGTAATAGGATAAATTCTTACACACCATTTGCTTATTTCCCACTAAAGCTCTTTCGGAGTTCATTTTAAGTGCCAGTTTATTTTTGAATTCAAATGCAGAGCTTCCTTTAATATCGCTTTTGGCAACAAAGCGATTTATGGCTCTGCATTGAAAATTTTTTTTTAAATTTATAGTATGGGTCAAACTCGGGCTGCTTGAGTAAACTCGCACAGAACCCATTAAATTTAAAATAGTTACAAGATGGATCTTTGCAGTAACCATATGCAACGAAAGAGTTTTTGTTAACTCTTGTGGACTTAAAGTTCAGACCACAAGCATTATTAAAAGAGAAAAATATTTCTCTAACAATGCGTTCTATTGCTTTCTTTTCTGAAAACAAAGTGGTGCACTTAAGAAATGTATCCTTAAATTCAAACACTTTTATTTCAGTTACAAAATGTTGACAACATTTATTAGATGAACGAATACATTTGGTATTGTCCACCATGTTTACATCAACATTTAAATTTACATTTCCAAGCCTGCAATTTTTACGGAAGCACTTTAATGTAGCTTCGACTAAACTTTGGTCAACAGGGTTGGAGGAAATATCTTCAAGTAAAGTAGACACATTGCTCACATCATTTTCAATATGTGTGACTTTATTAACTGCCTCTTTAGTTGGTAAAATGTCAGAGTATTTATGATCATACTCTTTCAAATTATATTTTAGCAAGTATCGTTTAACACATTTGTCAACTGATAAGCGCCATTTTTTAGAAACCCCGCTAATTTTGAAAAAGCGAGTTTTCTTCTTTCTCAGATTTGAGTTAACTATGCTTGCAATAGTTAAGTAATCTCTTTCTTGCAAATGCCCAGATATTTGCAAGCCACCTTTAATGGCTTCTTCTAGGGCAGCACTAAGACCCACTATCGAATTCCTGAAAAATTGAAATGAATACCTTTTAAAATTTTATCATTAAATTTGGACAATTTCGCGATTTTGTTAAACGTTTAATCTACACCTTTTATTTAACCGTCTTCAGGACAATCTAAACTCATATAAGAACGAGAAAGCTAAGCTAACTTCGTCTGTGCCGAAGTTTTTATACCCTTGCAAGTGCACGCTTGAATATTTTCAAAAAGTACTCTTTTTCCCATTTTCCGACCGATCGTTTGTATGGGAGCTATTTGATATAGTCAATCGATTTGGCCAAAAATGTAAAATTATGTAAAAGCATGAGAAACAAACAATTACAAAATTGCAGGATGCTACCATTAAAGACAACAATGTTTTTCTAACTAAGACTGTTTTTCAGACCCATCTTTTGTATGGCAGGTATACCATATAGTTGTCCGATTTTAATAAAAATTGGTAGGATTATATAAAAAACATATAAAACATACGATTACAAAGTTTTAAGACGATTCCATTGAAAAGAAACAAGTTGTTCATACTAAAACTAGTTATCCGACCGATTGTTCCTATGGGAGCTATGAGATATAGTCATCCGATCCGGTCGGTTCCGACATATAAGTAGTGTGCAGCAAAAAGAAGATAAAAATGTGTGGTCTGTTAAATTCGAAACCATTTAGAAATGGTCTTGAGTGTCGGTGCAATCACTTTTTAAGCAATTTGGGAATCATTAAAAGTTGTTGTACTGGAACTTTCTTTGTTCATTTATTACAACTTATCGAACTAACTGATATCAAAAATAAATATTCGATTTATTATAACTACCGTTTATATTCGATTTTAAAAGTATCAACTTCGTGGGGGGTCGGAAATGAATATTTCTATGCGTTGCAAACTTCTGGGCAAAATTATAATACCCTTTGCAAGGGTATAAAATTTCCCGATTTATTTAAAGCCCGTGGACAATTGCCATCAATCAAAGCAAAAGGGACCAACGATTTCGCAAATCGCTAGAATTTTTGACCACGTGGATAGCTAGGATGAACTCGACTATTTTGCGAGAGATAGCGATTGTTATCCAGATGAAGAACATCTTGATACCACAAATGACGAAGATATCGAAGATCGAGCTGAATAACCCAGCTGAATCCAGCTGAATAACCCAACGACTTAAGCAAAAACGACCTAAAAAGACATTTGCCAGATATAAAATTGCATTAAGAAGCAGACCCTGGCAAGTTAAAATGTTTTATCATCTACTTAACTTGACAGTGAGCAATGCTTGGCTTTTCTACAAACGTGTGCACAAAGAAAATGGATTATCTAGTAAGGTTCTAGCATCATCTGTCTTTCGTATTCATATCCCAGAAGTGTTAACAAAAGTTTACACTATATCAAAGCTGTGAAAACGAAGCTCTGTTCTGGAAAATGAAATGAAGCAAAAGAAGCAGAGAGGTCCAACACACCGTGTGCCAAATCAAATGGTGCTCTAGGATGAGGTTGGATATTGGCCACTTTGGACAGATAAAAAGATGCAAGTACCCAAGTTTTACAGGATTCTTCAAAGTGTGAAGTAGCATTATGCTTCAATAAAAGAAATAATTGTATGACAAATTTTCATATAAGTTAAGATATAATTGCAAAACTAATAAGTAAATGTGCTTAAATCATCCCAATGAAACTGTTTATGTTCAATAAATACCCTGACTATAAGAAGTTTAATTTTCGTTCCAAGCAGATCTGATGCATATATGCAACATTTCGTTTTATTCTTAATTAAAGCGTCAAAAATTAAAAATGGCCAAATCGAAAAAGAAGTGTGTTTTTTATTTTCTATGAAATAAAAAAAACTGTATCAAAATCAGAGTCGGTGCCATATGAAGGGTTAAGGAACTTGACTCCTACACAATGATACAACGCTCACTGAATGCCGCGTAAACGAGATTGGCCGACACTAATATGGGACACCTGGACACCAAAAACACATATGGAAACGAGTCTACGAACACATTGGCCGGACCATGATGCAATAACATAAGGTGGTCTCGTCGGCAAAATGTAGTCCGTTAACAATGCAAATAAAAACAACAACAAGCGAGCACGCACTGAATAGTAACAGCATAATGGACTAAAAAACGAATGCGTCGGCAGCCGACGGGACCACCTTATATTATTGCATCATGGGCCGGACAAGGCACAACCACAGACTAGGCACATCGGCAATAATAACACTGTACTTACTTAGAACCAGCAAGCTTGGCGCTTCCTTCCATTGAAGGAGCCTCTTCCTTCTTGGACACACCAAATTTCGCTGCAAATGAAATACTCTTGAAATCACCATGTTAATTAATATTACAAGAATAAACTTGCATGTCATTGTGTTCCAGAATACTTATTTACGCAATAATTGTTGTTTTAATTTTGCACACACGGAAATATTTGTTGTTTTCCTTTCCACTGAGTAACGGAGAATAGCAAAAAGGGTGGCAACGCTGTGTTCATTTCTAGGGCTGCAGTAGCAGCCGTGACCCAATGTAAAGTACATTCGTATGTAGAGAACTAAAAATGATCATGTAAAAAAATAAGGAAAATTGAATTTTCTCAAAAACGTTACGAACGATTTTGATGAAACATGTAGCAAAATGCTTGGAAAATTGTTGCCAACAATTCACACTACCGTGCAAAACGTGCCATTATCTTTGAGCAACAATATACGTTAGCGTCGAATTTTTATGGCCACTCTGGCCACTGCTGGCATTTGTGCAAGGCACTAGGAAATAATGGCCACTGCTGGCGTTAGGCAATTATAATTGCTAAAAAAGGAAAAATGAATTTTCTCAAAAACGTTACGAACGATTTTGATGAAACATGTAGCAAAATGCTTGGAAAATTATTGCCAACAATTCACACTACCGTGCAAAACGTGCCATTGTCTCTGAGCAAAAATAAAAGTTTGAATTTGTTAGCGGCAATTGTGGCAGCGTGACCTTTGCTGCCGAGAGCTCACGGTGCCACTGTCGTTAGCGCCACTATCGCTGGCGCCACTGTCGCTGGCAGCCTTAGCAGTGGAAAACCTGAAGCCGAGCCACCCCCACTGTTATGCGATTTTCTCAAAAACCGTACGACCGATTGAGCTGAAATTTTCTAGGTACACTCTAGAATATCCCCCCTTTAAGCTAATGTACCGTGTGTGCCATTGCCTTGGGACTTAGCAATTGGCGCATATTTTTAAACGTAATTTTTTGAATGATTTTTGTATGGGAATTTTTTGAGGTTGATCCACTGTTAGCCGATTTTCTAAAAAACTGTACGATCGATTGAGCTGAAATTTTGTGTGCATATAATTGAATATATGCCCGAAATTTTGACATACCGTGCTTATCATGCCATTCCCTGAGAGAGGAGATATAGCCCAAAATGTGGCAAGCCGATTTTTTAGTGTCATATTTCCGGCATGTGCAGTGCTCAAACCCACCCAAACCTTAATTAAAACAATAGTTTATGCTTTTCTCAACATTTTGCAATTTAGTTTGTTGCAAAAAGTTAAGTAGTTCCTGAGATATTTAAAAAATAAAAAATCCGTTTTGTTTCACATTCCATCGTTCCAAATTCGACGCTATCGATAGTCATATATCGATATATACCATAGAGCCCTGCATGAGATGAATCAAAGTTCCCCTTGACTTTCTTACTGATTTGATCTATCTATGAATCTCTAGTTATAGTTTACAAAATTATTGACTCATTGAATTATAGCTCATGACATGAGGCATGAGCTATGTGTCCTGTTCGAAATAGTTCAGCTTAGCTCAGCTCATGCTTAACTCCAATAGCTCATAGGGTTCAATGTCAATATGAATAGATCAAACAGCTCAGAGCCTTAATGTCATAAGATTCTGGACTTGTTTTTAATAAAAACTTTTAATTTTATTGCAAAATGAAGAACTATTAAAAAGCATAAGGAGCAGTTCTCACTAATTTTTAACGCAAGCTGCAAAATAATGGCCACTCCGGCAAGCAGTGCAACATCAGATGGGGCCTTTTCTCAAGCGGGAAACCTCATATCTGAAAAAAGGTCTGGTTTTACGTCCAAAAATGATATGATAAAAAAAATTGTGTTCTTAAATAATAACTTAACAAAATAATATAGCATGTTTAATTTTATTTCCGTATATTTGTTTTAAAAAGCAACATTTTGGTAACGGCAAGTTGGTTGCCTTCTGTAAATCCATAGATCGGACGGATGACGCCTTTTGAGCGGTGTTCGTATTTTGTTTGTCGCCAGTTTATTGGCGATACGGATGGTATAGGCCGGCAAAAGGTCTTTATATCTGCTGGTAGAATGTCAAGGTTTTTATATACATGGGAGATTTACGCATGGGGTAGTTACGCATCGATTGGAAGCCAAGAAGGCTGTATCAGGAGCATAAGTGGGTGGGTTTTGGGGGTCTTAAGCCAGCAATTGGGCCAATTAAACTTCCTTGGAAGCATATATATTTAACTCGTGCCTAAGCTCGACCATGAAGCATCGTTCTTTGAGGAAGGAGCGGAGTATAGCGAATTGCGCAGTTGGGAAATATGGTAAGAAATTTTTTTTGTGTACTCTTAATTTTTGACTTGACATGATAAAATGAATCACTGGAGCACAGATTGGAGCGTGATCTATTTGGAGCTTGATCTGTTTGGAGCTTGATCTGTTAGGAGTCATTATAAATTTGAGCTGACTAACTCGAATCAAAATATTTTCAGACTTGATTTACTTGAACCTTTTTTTTTATTAATCATGAATCAAAGGGCACTTTGATTCCACTCATGCAGGGCTTTTATGCCCGGTTCTCACTACAGCACATTCTTGCATTCCTGCATTCATGTGTCGGATGCAACATTCACGCCATACAAAAATCATATGGGCTAGTGGTAGCAAATAAGTTGCATCCAATTTGAATGTAGTTGCTTGCGTGACTTTTCGATAAGTGACTAGACAGGGTATCGATAATTTTGCCTATAGTTTTGGTATCGTTACAATTGCGGCCACTAACAACAACAAAAACAGCTGTCAAACTTTAAGGACAACAAAAAAAGAAAATCGCCATGGCCAAACAATCAGGTAAAATTAATAATTATTTTAATGAAAGTGATATGAATTATAAAAATGGAAATTTTATAACAGCAGGAGACACCAGATTTGCCTGGACACCAGAGTCCACAGCTACGCTGCTGGAGCTTTGGGAGGAATATATATAGCAGCTCTCCGTGGGCCATGAAAAAATTCCCAACATTTTTAAGGAAATGGCGGAAAAAATTCAAATGTTCGGACCGACTCCAGTAGAGGTCAAAACAAAAATTGGCAATATGTCCCGAAAATACAGGTATGTCAACAAAAGAATCTAATAAATTTGTGAACTAAATTTATGTCTTTAAGGTTGGAGCTTGGAAAAGTCGGACCATCAGGCGGCAGCCCTTCCACCTGGGAGCACTTTGAAAAAGTGTCCTTCATTTTGAGCGTGTCGAAGTCGATAATAATTGACCCAGTTGACAGTACAGGTGAGAATATTAAAAAAATAAATATGCTTCTCCCGATACACCGAAGAAGGGAATTTGGATTCGGAGAGCGACTTTAACAGCAGCAGCAATATGACTGATGCATCGGGTTCGCAGAACTCGGCTTTGGCCCTTCCGGCTGCTGTTTACAACAAATTTTTATTTTTTTATTTAAATGTAAGGCTTAGCTACAAAGAACCAAAAGAAACTGTGAAAATAAAAATCTAGAAAATTTGAATTGGTAAAAATAATTTATTCAGTTGAATTCTCTGCAAAATATGTAGCAAGTGTATGCCGAATTGTTTCGGCACTTTCGGAGTAGTTTCCAAGCCACACTTGATGATCAGGCTGTTGGTGGTGCTAAAATGATTCAGAATCCCGTTGCCAATGTTTAAAAACGGAGCTGTTGTGCATGTTGCAGAAGTTGTGCAAGATGCAACAGCATGCGGTAATCTGAGGAGTCTTCTCAATACTGTTGTCTAATCCTTTTCCGATCCGACGGAAGCGGGCCTTTAGATGACCAAACGCATTCTCCACAACTCGCCTGACCTTCGACAAGTTATAATTAAAAGCGCGCTGCTCTGTAGTGGCCTCTACGGAGAATGGGTATGGCTTCATAATACTCCTTTCGAATATTAAAGCAGAATCGCCAAGTACAACTATGGGCACCTCAAATCGCTCTCATCCAACATTTTCTTTTCAAGTTTGATTTTTGAAATATTTGGAAATCGTGACAGCGACCTGGACACCCAACACTTATGTAATTGAATCTGTAACTAATGTTCCAAGTATAAATCAGCATGGTTAATTATAAAAGTAGCATCCTACCGATAGCCGTTGAGTACCAACCCTTGTAGTTCCGATAATCCACAGCGTCTTCAGCCCGGGGCCTCACCTCAATGTGGCAGCCATCTAAATATGAGTAGCACAAATCATACAATTATATGCCGGCAGTTATGATTATTGGCTGCTTGCAAGCCAATCTTCCCTTGCTCCAAACTGCGATGTTTTTCCCTATAATTTTATAATTATTACTAAAAATTTTGATCAATTTATAAAATTGTACTTACATTTTTTTGTCACCAGCTGATTGCCTGTCATTTGCATGTGTTTGATTACCTGGACAAGAACCAGAGTTGTCACCAATTCAAAAATAAAAGTATTCAAGCTTCACTTTTCATCTTAAATCCGATTAGATTTAAATAAAATTTTTTTTGAATATTAATTTTAAATATTTCATGCTAAATATAGCTGATAGAAGCTAAATTAGACTTAAACTGCGATGTTTGAATTTTATTATTCAATTGAAGCAACTCTAGCAGCTATCGATTGCGAGAGTTGGTATCGATAGCAAAAGTTAAAGTGGAATTCAGAACAGCTCGGTTTAGTCACTGCCGCTCGGTTTTGTTTATGCATGCAATTTTATAGATGTTTATAAAAAAATTCTTTTAAAATACTCTTCAACTTTAAACAGTTGAAGTAGTGATGTTAAACGATATTAAAAATGTTCAACATTATTTTAATTTTCGGATTGTAATTTTTGGGATTTATTTTTAATTTTTTACTTTTAATTCCGCTGACTCAACAGCACAACTTTTGAAAACGACAATTCTTGTCGATTTGCGGAATTCGGATCAGCAATCAACTCGATTTGTGGCAATTCCACTCGTTTTCGGAGTTCGGAACAGACCCGATTATTTATTCCTTTGGATCAGAGTATAAAAATAATGCCGAATCGATATGGCCATGCCCGTCTGTCCGTCTGTCAGTCTGACCGTCTGTCTGTCCGTATGAACGCACAGATCTCAGAGATGGTAAGATATAGGGGTTTGACATGTATTCACGAATAACGAATAACAAATATTCTGTTACAGCTGCATAAGCCAATAAAACTTATCCTAATTATCTTACACATAGTTCGGCATGTCCAAAACCAAAGAATATACACGAATTACCTTCTTATTATGAGAGTACACCAATTTATCTTCCCCAACAAGCAGCTCCAGAGGCCCTGTCTCTAAAACCTAGGCGCTCAACCAGATTCGCAGGTATAACAAGAGCCACTTCTTTTGTCATACTTTTATTTGGGGGTTTCAACGCCTTCTTATCCGAGCTATATTTATTCGTTTTATTCGAAAAAATTTGTCATTTTGTAGACAAATAATTTATTCGAAGTGTTATTTGTCGATTAATTTTATTTAAATAACGAATAATTTTATCTAGATAATCATTCGAATGATCGTTATTTTTATAAAATTATTTACAAATAAAATTTCATAAATAACACTTGTTTTGAAATAATTATCTAGATAATTATACTCTGTACCGTAGGTACATAGAGTATTATAAGTTTGTGCAAAAGTATGTAACATCCAGAAGGAAGCATCTCCGACCCCATAAAGTATATATATTCTTGATCAGCATCAACAGCCGAGTCATGTCCGTCATGTCCGTCTGTCCGTCTGTCTGTCCGTATGAACGCACAGATCTCAGAGATGGTAAGAGATAGAGGTTTGACATGTATGGGACATATGCTTCTAATGTCTGCAGGCAGATCAAGTTTATTTTCAATTTTGGCCACGCCCCCTCCCGCCCCCGCAATTTAGAAAAAACGTCATATCTCCCACAGTTTTGAAGATAGATGGCTTGTTCCTTCTGGACATATTTAGTTATTAGGATAACTTATCGATCCGCCAAAGGAATGAAGAAGATCGGATGAACGGTTTTCGAGTTATGATCAAAAGAAATTTTCTTGGTACAGAGTATGTTATAGTCGGGCTTGACCGACTTTCTTTCTTGTTTTTTATTCGAATAATGCCAACTCTGCTACTGCTGCATCAAAATTTATGCTGAGCGTATAATTTCGTTGGTACACTCAAAAAATTAAATTTCTAATTTTTAGAAATTCGCCCTAAAATAATTTTCCTTTCTTGCTTTTAGACAATTTTTTCTTTAACTTAGAAAAAACAACCCCAAAATAGAATTTTTAGAAAATAATTTCTTAAATTTAGAAATTCGATTTATTTTTTCTTAAATTAAGGGTAATTTTTCTAAATTTTTACCTAAATTCTTTCTTAAATTAAGCCATTGAACTTAGAAAAAAATACATTGCAAATAGGGCGAATTTAGAAAAACGCCCTAAATTTTAGAAAACACATTTCTTAAATTTAGACAAGACATTTAGAAATTCACCCTAAAATATAGACAAAAAAGTCTAGAAAATCGCCCTAAAGAATAGAAAAATATTAAAAAGACACCCCTTGTAATTCTCAAGTACGAATTCCGTGCATTCGGAATATAAAAGGGGCAACTAATATTCGGCATGCTGAGAAAATCGCCCTAAAATATAGAAAAATAGTCTAGAAAACCGCCCTTGAATTTAGAAAAATATAAAAAGACACCGCATGTAATTCTCAAGTTCGAATTCACTGCTTTCGGAATATAAAAGAGGCAGCTGAGTGCTTAGCATTTGACTGCGTTATTTACTGTCCCCACTCGCGAGCTTGGCAGTCGAGTACGATAAGACGCCTTTCGTGTTGAAGTTTCCCCGTGGTCCCGAGTTCGAGTCCCAGGCAAGGAAGTGTTAATAACTAAAATAATGATTACTAGTAGTGAACCAACCGAAAGAAAATATCCTATAAAAATAATATATAAAGGGGTTTACACGCTTCTCAGTATGGCAGTCTCTTATCAGCTCAACTGTTTCGCTTATAACTCCGGTGTTTTTTGTCCGATCTGATTTTCAGAATAGATAGATATTGGGCCTAGCTTGATGTAAACTAAACCACGAGGCTCTAACTTGAAAATTGTGGATATGACGGCTATTTAGGACTAGGATTTCTAGAGGAGGTCTAGGTTTTTTGGGGATAAAAGAGGGAAGGGGTGGAATTTTTCAAATCTGAAACAAACTTGATCTGCGTACAGCATAAATCCACCTTCGTGCAAAAATTTGTGGCTCTATCTCTTATAGTCTCTGAGATCGACGCGTTCTTACAGACAGACAGACGGACATGGCTATATCGACTCGGCTGTTCATGCTGATCAAGAATATATATACTTTATGGGGTCGGAAAATTTTCCTTCTCCCTGTTACATACATTCGCACAACTTCATGATCCCCCTTTTCCCATTTTCAATGGGAACAGGGTATAAAAACTAAAATTTTTGTAATGTACTTAATTTGGCAAATAGTAGTTTTTGGAGCGAGTCCGATGAAGGATTTCATCTGAATAATTCATGTAACTAATCTAAGGGAGCCATGAGCAGTATTTCTGCCT
The DNA here is from genome assembly GCA_035044965.1 of Lordiphosa andalusiaca. Classification (NCBI taxonomy): domain Eukaryota; kingdom Metazoa; phylum Arthropoda; class Insecta; order Diptera; family Drosophilidae; genus Lordiphosa; species Lordiphosa andalusiaca. The sequence continues at coordinate 11,799 of JAWNNM010002242.1, forward strand.
TTGCCCGTTAAACTGCTTTCATTCTGTTTTTGGCCGCTACAGCTTTTGTTCGAAAAGTTTGTTTGAACAATCAATAGTACCAGTACCAGTTGAGTTGGTTGTTAAATTCGCGTAGCATAATGGGTCGAAAGCTTATTAGTGCACCGCGGAGTTTTCTCATATTTCATTCGAAAAGAAATACTTTAGAGTGCAAAATTTGTAAAAAGATAATGGCCGGAAATTATATTTCAAATCTCAAGCGCCACTTAGAAGCCGAACACAATTAAGTGCTTCAATCCACATCAGCCGAAGAAAGTGAGGATGAGATCCCTGAAAAACAAAATATTTGAGTATATTGTATACATTCTGACCGGTCTAGCATCGACCTACATCAAATGGCTAACCATCGCACAGCAAATCTCAACTGCTGCAATATTTCAGCAGAAGTCTAGGGGTATACCAGGTGTTATTGGTGCCATTGATGGCTGTCATATACCTAAAAAGCAACCATTCGGAAATGCTTACGATTTCTATAACAGAAAACAAGTGCACTCTATCATTTTGCAGGGTGTATGCCACAGCACTGGCCGTTTTGTTGATGTGTTTGTAGGCCAACCTGGCAGGATGCATGATGCTCGGGTGTTTAAGTCAAGTCCCTTATTTTCCAAACTTTCAAACGAATCGAATCCATTTATTAATAATGGCCATATGACACGCTATTAATTGAACCTATTAATAATGAATTAATTGCAGCCGGCATTGTATTCTCGTGAGTCTGAGCGAGACAACTGTATGGTGACATTAATGTGGATTTAATGCATTAAATTCGACTTATCGATAAATATTGTAGAAAAAATACTGACTTGAACAAAATGCCAAAAAATATTTCGATTTTGATAACTATTGAGTTGAAGATTAATGCTTTAAATTGTACTTTGAAACTAATTATTTTGTCATTAATTTGAAATTTTTCTCCAAAATGGACCAGATTGGAAACAATTTATATTCAGCGTGCTTAAAACTATATGCGGCAAGCATTTTAATAAAAAATATAAACAATAAAAAAAAATAGAAATAAATTTTCGGCGACTTGCATAGTGAGCAAGAGGGCTTTACTCATAAATTGCTGCCGGAGATCATGGACGAGGACACGACAATGCACAAAACTGTGCTTTGCATGACCCCCACCAATTTGGATTGCTTCTACATATGGTAATGCCATTAATTCAGAAGCAGGACACTGACATGCGAAAGTGCATTGGACCTGCAGAAAGGCTACAAGTCACATTACGTTATTTGGCTACAGGTGAAAGTCAGACGTCGCTGCAATTGCTTTTTCGAGTCCACCAGTCGACCATTTCCAAAATTTTAAAGGAGACAATCCCTGTGCTTTATTCCGTGTTGAACAATAAGTACTTGGCATTTCCATCCACAAGCGCGGAATGGGAGAAGACTGCGAGGCATTTTTATGAAATATGGGGATTTCCAAATTGCATTGGTGCTATAGATGGAAAGCATTGCAAGATACGGGCGTTGTCCAAAGCAGGTTCTACATATTTCAATTACAAAGGTGACAACTCCATAATTTTTATGGCTATTGCTGATGCATACTATAAATTTATATATAATATATATATGGATATGGCATCCAACGGACACGTGGGCGATGCAGGAGTTTGGCTGCACTCCGATCTTAAATATGCAATTGAAGCTAACCAGTTACACATTCCTACTCCTTCAAACTTGCCGAAATCATCTATTGTGCTTCAGTATGTATTCGTGGCAGATGACGCCTTTGCTCTCACGGAATACATGATGAAACCTTACACCAAATCAAACCAAATATAATATTATGCCGACAGCACTTTAATTACATGCTGTCACGAAAGCGGCGGGTGGTGGAGAACGCGTTTGGAATATTGGCTAATCGCCAAGTTTTGTTTTAACCAATAAATAGGACTCCAAAAGATGCTGCACAAGTTGTCCTTGCGTTCGTTTGTTTGCACAATATTTTAACGGAAGCCAATTGCTGAGTCTCAAGTCCCAATATGACGTCGGTCAATAGTCTTTTGGCTTTAATTTGCAGATCTCTGTCAAGCCAACTTATGCTCTGCGTCAAAAAATTTGCAAAATGGTGCATGCTGCTTGGCTCAGATTGGGCTTTTTGCACAGCAGATGCAATTTTGTTTGCAGACTGAATTAGCATGTGTAGTAGGCAACCCTGGCTAACTCTCTATTGAGTCGATCTCAGGAGTTCGCTCTCACACTCTCTGACTCTCAGAGAGAGCATAAGCAGGGTGGGTTTATAGCAGACCAGTGTTGCCAGATAATGAGCTGCCAAATAAGCTAGATTCTGAGAAAAAATAGGCTAGAATAAGCTAAAAATATGCTGAAAACAAGCTATACCCCTATATGCAAGAAAAGCAAAGAAATTTGGTAGGTTTTTACAGTTTATCTTATATAAGATCATTTAATAAATCTGAAATTTCACAATTTTCTTCATTTGAATATTTTTCACTTTTTTTTATTTGCTGCACATACTTCTCAGGCAAGTTGTAAGTGTGACAACATTCTCCGTGCCGGCGCAATCCATATCTGTGAAATTAAAAATATTATAATTAAGAAATAACCGATTATGACTTTAAAAACAAACCTTATGCTTAAAATAGCGTTTAATGATTTCAGCTGCAATTTGTTCCTTAGCTTTGTTTTCACTATGTTCATTTGGCTGAACACGCGTTCAACCTCCGCATTAGACCATGGTAAAGAAAGCAATTGAATTGCAAACAAGGCAATGGACTCAAAAGGACTATTATTGCCTGCGTCTGTATAGGCTAAGACCTCTGCCCAAAATTCGACGGTATTAATAATGTGCTCCCATTTAACTAAATGAATTTGATCAATTTGTGATAACATATCATCAATATTTGGGACATTAAAAAATTCAAATATTTTTATGTATTCCAATTTATTTTTATGGGCACTTAGGATGTTTTCGACTGCAAATATGCTTATCGTTTTCAACGTCTGAAAATTATCAGGTAGTCTGAAATAGAAAAGCAATATATTATAAATATATGAATTTTAATAAACAAATTAAATGCAGCTTATCCATACCTTTCACGAAGCTGCACAGCCATTCCTTAAACTGGGTGTCCTCCAGCCAAGCATTCCGAAATAATTGTTTGTAGACAACTTTTGGCATTTTAGCTAACTTTTCTTTAATTTCACAAATGTGTATATCAACTGTGCCATTCGGTATTAGATATGCACAAGACAACACAACCATATCGACAAAACCATCGATAAGAAAACAAACTCCGATATCACGAATCAAAACAAATACAATATGCGGAAAAACATTTAAAACGTAAAAAGTCCTGAAAACACTTATTGCTAGAATATGCTAAATGAAATTTTAAATAAGCTAGATTTCAGGCTATAAGCTATTTGCAAATTTTATAAGCTATATCACTTTCAAATATGCTAGATCTAGCCTGAAATAAGCTAAAATGGCAACACTGTAGCAGACAGACAACGCTGGCAGCGGCAGTCTAGACAGAGAGGATATAGTAAGAGAGAGAAATGTTGCGCCGCGTCTCGCAACAGACCTCTGTTAGTGGATAGTCCAAGTGGAGATACTTTGTGAATGTTGCGGGTTTGTTCGAAATGTTGCTGGGGCCGTGGGTGCCTTGCGTGCTGGCCTTGTTGCTCCCGTTGGGTTTTTTGGTCGGCATGGGAATTTGGCTGGGTGGAAGGGAAACAGAGCGTTGGTGACAGAGCATATGATTGCTGTTTTGCCTGCAATGGTTGTGTTGCAGGGCGCGTTTCTGTGCGCCTGCGGGCGGGTTTGGGCAACAATTGTTGTCGCGCCGGGTTGAATTGACAAAATGTACAATTTTCTGGTCTATTATTATTACTTAAATAAAATAAGAAAATTCTTGGTTTATTTGAGAGGCTAGGATTGAGCAACCCCTTGAACTTTTCGTCCAAATTGGGTGGGAGTTGCTTGGCAAAATTGATTATTGGTGCTGACAGGACCGTAAATAATTATTATTTGTGCATTTTTCATCCACATAATTAAATACGGTTCTATTTCGATAGTCTACGCAATTCGCACGAGTTTCATTTGATTGCTCAATCGTTAATGATTATTTTCTTAGTAACATTAATAAAAATCCAAAATAATTATTTACTTTTTGAAAGCCGCAATTATATTTAGACTTTCAAAGTTGCCATTGGGTTTCAGTGGTTTGACTTAATTCACTTTCTTTGGATATGCACCAAACTGGCAACAATTCCCTGTACACTTGTGATAATCGACGTTTGAGTAATACTTAGCATTATTATTACTGAGTTTTATTTGGATTAAATTAATCATTGGTTTTTGAGTAAAAAAAAAAACAAAAATACAAATAGTTTAAAGAAAAGAAGAATCTTGTATTACTTAGATTCCTTTCCGTACTTGAATTTTACTTTTAATGACTTAATGCAAATATTGAAATGTATTTCAGTGCCACCGGCTTGGCCACCTACACAACACAAATTTAATAACACACAGTGAATCGACTTCAGATTTCACTAGAGGGCGCCACCGTTCCCCACCCAGTCCTCATGAAACTCACCACACAGCTTTGGCCCATTGCCGTGTTCCGGGCCTCGCCATTTAATAAGAAGGGTTAAGCACGATGTAAGTGGACTGCGCATAATATTAATAAATATTATAAACAAATAGATAAATATTATTTAATTTTTTGCCTTTTCAGATGGGTGACATATACATAAATAACGGAGTCGCAAAGAAAATCCGCAGAGTCCGGTGGGCGGGCCAGCCGTGGTGGTCGGTCTAACAGAGGCGGCGGCGGCCACAACAACAACCGCATACATCCTTATGGGAGCAACCGAGGCAGACGCGTTGGCCAAGTCACTGCTGGTGGCGGTCCCTTGCGTGGCCACCTTCGGGGTAAGTTAACAACTTCTACGCCACATATATATGTATGTTTTTTCATTTCATTTTTAACTTTTGCAGGCGGCAATCAATTAGGCGCTGCAGGAAGATTCCGTGCTGGCCAAGCCGTTGGTGGTGAAGGCAACGGCCAACCGACGAGCACAGGACAGCGTTTTGACGGTGGTGGCCAAGCCGATCGTTTTGCCCTAGCCCTTGGTGGTGGAGGCAACGGTCAACCGACCAGCACAGGACAGCGCTTTGATGGTGGTGGCCAAGCCGATCATTTTGCCCTAGCCGTTGGTGGTGGAGGCAACGGCCAACCGACCAGCACAGGACAGCGCTTTGATGGTGGTGGCCAAGCCGTTGGTAGAGCCACTTTACAGCCAAATGGCGGCGTTGGTGAGTAAACTCAAACTTGATTTAGCTATCTCTTGTTTTGAAGATAGGTGGTTCGTATCTTGTGGGCATATTTAGTAATCAGGAATATTTTGCAGGCGGCAACGATGTGGGCGAAGCCATCGCAGTGGCGATGCGCAGAGAAATGGCATGCCAGGCGGCCTTGGTACGTCAGGCCGTTGCGGATGCTTTGCGGATGGAGCGCAACGGGAAGCAGCAAATAGGCTAGTTTTTATTAATTGACATTGTTATTAATTTAAAGTTTGGGCTGTTTGGGAGGATGGTGAAGAATAAATTAAAAATATAACAATACAATAAGTTTATGAACAATATTATTTAGATGCTGTTTCGGAAGACACCACTCTTCCTCATCAGCGATCATTGCTTTGTCGAAAGACATGAAGCAGGTAGATCGGACAGCTTGTTTGTATTCATCATTGTGTATCGCCTTTTTCAATTTAACAAAGCTCTTAAGTATTGCACCTGGTACTTTTACAAATGTTTCAATATTTTCAGTTTCTTGGCACGCTTTGTGTGTTTTTCTTCTTGCGCTTTTTCACCTTCATTAAAGCCTGTCACAATACTGGGTGGATGAGGTCTTTTTAATGCTTTAGCACGATTCTTTTCCTCAATTCGGGCCTTTTCTGCTTTGTGGATGTCTTCTTGCATCCATCTGCAGTGCCTGAGCAGTAGTACCTTTATCAAATGTGTTAAAATGTCCTTTCTGTGCTTGTGGCAGTTTTCGGATGGTGCAAACCAATACGGAAACTTTTTATTACTATCAATTACACAAGCCTTTATAATATTATCTCTGATACCAAGTTGGTTTGGGGATTTTTGGAACATTTTTCTGAATATTGCCAAGTGAGACAACGTTATCTCGAACATGGCATCAGATGGATTCTTTAAATACAGTTCGTGAGTACTGTCGTTCTTGGCACATATGAACTTCTCAGTACGGCTTTTTAATTCCTCAATCTTATTGAGATTTTTCTCGCACTCAGTGCATTTTTCCGAATCGAAGAGCATTTCGCTCAAGGACATCTTGATCGGTGCAAACCGACTCTTCTGTCTTGGGATGCCAAACTGGAGACTCCTTTTCTGCAAGGTCAAACGGACTATCACCTTTTGCAGTCAGTTCGTATCCCATGTCGGGCTTGAATGCCCAGTCTAGGGAATAGTCTTCATCCGACTGACAGTTGGTATTTCGCATTACCTTATTTTGGACAATTTTCATTGACCAAAGATTTCTAAGGCAATATAGCGCTTCAGCAGGAGTTGGATTTGTGTTTGCACCGAATCTACTTCTAATCAAACTTTTAAATATGCGAGAGCAGGTTTATTAACTAGTATCAAATGGAATATATAATAGGAGTAGGGTTACAATGTAATAAGAGTGTGTATATTGTTCGTATGTTGTTCTGTGAGATGGTGCCCGCTGTAGGTGAGCGGTTCTGTCCACGATGACGATTGCTGACCGACTGACTTGACTGACAGTGAGAGCGGGGAATAACATATGTTAAGTGGCTAACAGCGCACTGTTCTTAGCATACACAACACCCCTTAACACCCAGTTGCATCGTAGAATTGTGGGGGCTGCCGGTCACGCCTGGATCTGCGCAGTCCCTCTGATGGCGCCTGCATTGGGGATTGGTTGGTTACTGTAGGCGGCGTCGCAGATGATGAGCTCATGTGTTGGTTAGCGGCGCATGTTCCGTCAGCTACATGGGATGGTGCATCGCCTTCGCGCTCACACTGGTCTAAGTTCATGTCTTCGTTGTCGCCCAGAGGTGACGACTGCTGGCGACTACGAAGTTGATCATAATGCCGCCTGACTAGGCGGTTGTCGGCTAAGCGAGCCGTGTAGGAAATTGGTCCAGTTTGGGTGGCTACCCAACCTTCGATCCACTTGGGGCCCGCAGCGTAATTTCTGACCCAAACTGGAGAACCTGAAAAATAACAATTATCGCCTGTGCCTTTGCTGGTCTTACCAAATGTTATTTCTGTGGGTTGAATTTTGTCAAAATAGGTTTTTAGTTCTCGATTCAGCAGAAGCTCAGCTGGCGAATGGTTCGTAGTTGCATGTGGCGTAATGTGCTGATGAAATAGAAACCGGGCTAGGCTGAGATTGATTTCTTCGTTTCGGTCAAACTTTTTAAGATAATTTTTGGTACTCTGTACCATACGCTCAGCTTGGCCATTCGTAGCCGGATGAAATGGAGCAGAGCGAATGTGTCGAATAAGATTGTTTTCCATGAAAATCCTAAATTCCTCTGATGTGAATGCAGTGCCGTTATCAGATACTATTTCATCGGGGAGTCCGTGCGTAGCAATCAGTTGACGAAGGAACTTGATCGCACCAAAGGCTGATGTTGAGCTGACCACGGTGACCTCCAGCCATTTTGAGTACGAGTCAACAACCAAGAAGAATGTTCTACCTTGGAAGGGGCCGGCGAAGTCCACATGAAGACGTGACCAGGGACGCTTTGCCGATTCCCAATGGTGAGGTGGCGTTTGCGGTGGTTGATTCCGAATCTCTTGGCACGCCGAGCAGCGTTTGACAATTGATTCTATCTCTGAGTCAATGTTGGGCCACCACACATAGCTGCGTGCTAGGGCCTTCATTTTAACGATGCCAGGGTGAGCTGCATGAAGAGCTTTTAAGATGGTTGGCCTCGCTTGAGGGGGTATGACGGCTCGGTTTCCCCATACTAAGACTCCTTTATTTGCCGATAGTTCCTCACGACGCAAATAGTACGGGTATAGTAGGTTTGATCTTTCGATTTTTGTGTCAGGCCATCCCCTTAACACCCAGCTCAATACTTTAGCGAGCGTTGAATCCTTTGAAGTTTGTGATGATAACAGTTGCGCATTGATGTTGGGCGTTGCTGCTAGTTCAATCATAAGCACCTCTTCGGTATGTGCTGCACCTTCTTCAGTTGATATTGGGCAACGGCTTAGGAAGTCCGCGTTGCCCATTTTCCTTCCCTCACGATAAACGATGTTGAAGTTGTAAGCGCTGAGGAATATTGAACGTCTGAGCATTATGTTTGATATTACGTTTGGTACTGGTTTTGACGTTGTAAAAATGCCCAACAACGGACGATGATCGGTGACAAGCGTGAAGGAACGTCCGTATAAATAATTATGGAATTTTTTAACACCTGCAACTAATGCGACTGCTTCCCTGTCGATTTGTGCGTAATTCCGTTCCGATTTGGAGAGAGTCCGTGAGTAAAATGCGATTGGTTTTTCAGAGCCGTCTGAAAATTTGTGGCTAAGGACCGCTCCTAGGCCATATGGGGATGCATCACATGCTAGCACTAATGGTAACTGGCCATCGTAGTGGACTAACAGATTGTCGGATGTGATGAGCTCTTTTAATGCAGAAAAGGCGTCTGCGTGCTGTCGTTTCCACGTCCAAGTGGCGCTCTTATCTAGTAGGCGATGTAGCGGCTCGGCAAATGTTGCTTTATGAGGCAGAAATGCATGATAAAAGTTTAATAATCCGAGGAAAGCTTGCAATTGTTTTTTATCTTTCGGTGTAGGTGCGTGACGAATGGCTTTAATTTTATCGCTTGAGGGCCGAATTCCCAAGGCGTCGATTTGAAAACCCAGGAACTCAATGGATGATTTGCCGAACTGGCATTTGTCCTTGCGCAATCGCAGTCCTGTTTTTTCGAAACGCGTGAGGACCTCGTTCAGCCGCTCAGCAAGCTCTTGCTCCGATTTTCCCATAATCACTATATCGTCAAAATATGGCAACACTCCTGAAATTCCACGCAATATGTTCTCTATGCAGCTTTGAAAAATTCCCGGGGCCGACGATATGCCAAATTGCAGCCTGTTGACTTTGAATGCGCCCATGTGTGTGATTATTGTCTGTAGCATAGCTGATTGCTGATCCACAACTAGTTGCTGGTATGCTTGGGCCAGGTCGATTTTTGCGAAGATTGAGCCTCCTTCGATCGAGGCTAATAGCGTGTTGACTGCTGGGATTTGATGGCAATGTGGCTTAACAGCTTTGTTCAATGTTGATTTGTAGTCGCCACAAATCCGGACCATGCCGTCCTTTTTGATCACCGGTACAATCGGTGTTGCCCATTCCGAGTATTCAACGCTTTCCAAAATGCCCTGGTTGCACAAGCGATTGATTTCCTCTTCTACAAGACCCTTGATGGCGAATGGTAACCGCCGTGGCGGCAGGCGAACTGGCGTGACTGCTGAGTCTATGTGCAGTGATACTGGTGGCCCCGTGAACTGGCCAAGCTCAGGTTTAAACAAATGTTGGAATTTGTTAAGTACTGATTCAATGTTTGTGCCGTTTGAAATAGAACATATTCCTTCAATTCGTATGCCGAGTTTATCAAACCAGTTACATCCGAGTAAATTCGCGCCGCCGCCATAGACAACAACAAGGGGTAGATTCTCTATCTTTCGATGGTTGTATTGAATGGATATGTCGATGACTCCCTTCACTGGGATCGAATTCCTCTGGTAGTCGTTTAGATCCAAATCGCATTTGGAGAGATCTTGCCTTCCTTTAGGCCAGATGTAGCGGAACGTTGATTCCTTCATAATGGTCACAGGCGACCCCGAGTCCACCTCAAATAAGCAGGTGCGACCGTTGATAATGATTGATATTGACTTCTTTTGACATACTTGCGGCAGTATGTGATGAACAGCAGATTCTCCTCGAGACGATCTGTGCTGTTGAGCACCTTGGTGTGCGTTCCTAGAATTTGTCGTTGAGGCGCTGTCCCTTGACATATTGGAGCGGCGACAGACGCGCTGTAGATGGCCCTTAAGGCCGCATGAATGGCAAACAGTCTCTCGATGGGGGCACTGTTTCCTTAGGTGATGACCTCCGCAGCCAGCACACGCTAGCTGGTTGCTGCTGCGGTTACGTTGATATTGGCGGGAACGACCCGCTGAGACACCATGTATAGAGTCGCTATGTATGGAGCCTGTTTCGTTCGTTTGTCTCATGGCCGCTGCACTCGCTGCTGCGGCTTCGCTGGTCATAGAACGCTCGACGACTCGTTGCAACGTTAGGGCTTCCTCCGCCAGGAAGCTTCTCTGTAGATTTTCATCCCTCATGCCGCACACGAAACGATCGCGCAGCATACGGTCCAACGACGTCCCAAAATTGCAATCCTTGGCCAATGTGCGCAGCGCTGCCACGTAGTTGCTTGCAGACTCGTCTGGCTGCTGATCACGCTTGTGAAAATGGTAGAACGATGCGATTTCGGAAGGGCGTGGAGACAAATGGCCGGTCAGTAATTTGCAAATTTCATCTAATTTCAAGTCACTAACCTTTGTGGGTGAGGCCAATGATGTTAAGAGGTCATATAGCTGCGCACCGGCCAGCGTTAGGAAAGCCGCCTTTTTCCGCTCTTCTTCTTTAACATCATTGGCCAGCAGGAATAAGTTGAAGCGTTCCAAATACGATGTCCATTTGTGTGGATGAGCCAAGTCAAACGGTTCCAGGCTACCAAGTCCAGCCATTGAAACCCGTTGCGTAATAATGTCGTTTACTAAATGATTTTCTTCAGAGTTATGTAAGTTACATATGTCTGCATCGGCACATGTGTTTTCGTTCTTTGCGGCACTTCCACTATGACTGGAAGCTTGATCGCTCTCTCTTCCTTGTTTCGCTGATTCGCTAATTCCGCTCGACGCAGTAGCGTTGTTTTTGTCTTCCTCTTTGACGATTTTACCGCTACTCGAATTCTTATCGCTGTCTGCGTGTTCCATGTGATTTAACTTTTCTCGCACAATTTAATTATTTTTATTTAATCCCATCCTCGTCGCCAGTTTTAAATATGCGAGAGCAGGTTTATTAACTAGTATCAAATGGAATATATAATAGGAGTAGGGTTACAATGTAATAAGAGTGTGTATATTGTTCGTATGTTGTTCTGTGAGATGGTGCCCGCTGTAGGTGAGCGGTTCTGTCCACGATGACGATTGCTGACCGACTGACTTGACTGACAGTGAGAGCGGGGAATAACATATGTTAAGTGGCTAACAGCGCACTGTTCTTAGCATACACAACACAAACCAAAGTAGTTGTCGAGTGCATCTTGGTTAAATCGGCTTAAGAAAATATATTTAATGCCTTCTTCTTTTAGAAGGACTTTGCATGCACTGCCGATTTGTTGCAATGCCGAACCAAGATGTTGCAAACATGTGGATTTGGAAGACGAGTTTGTCTCGTTGTGGTCGAGAAAATGGACTGATTTCAAATATTCAGTGAATTTGTCCATTCGATTTTGGGTTTCCCCATCGGACCCATAAGAGCCCTTGTTAAGCAAGTCAAAACCATCATTCATGGTTTTGAGAAACTTTGCTGTTGCTAGCGCATTTTTATTAGCCTTTAAGGGGCCATCTTTCGAGCTTAACTCAATTGCGTCGCTGACTGTCTTTGAGAAAACTTGTACAGCTAATTTGACGCTCATTTTTTCAAAATTGTTCGGATTAATGTGTTTCTCCGACCATATTTGGCGCCAAACGTACTGACTGCGTCTTGTCAACTTCATAAAATGCCCTAATAACCTCCCAACTTACTGTTCCATCAGATGTGGCCAGATTGTGGGTTAACAGGTTATTTCTAATACTTTTAAAAATATGCACATAGTCAATCAAAAGTTGAGGACGTGGTTCTGGCAAAAGATCATTATTTTTAATTAATTTGAATGCTGCCAGGTTAACTGCACCACGATCGCCGACTATGGCACGCACTTTTAGTCCAACGTCAGTACAGCATTTCACAGCTCTTTGAAGCATTTCAGCATAGTTTTTAGGACTTACAGGGTTGCCCATATTCGACGGACCCATGTTTTTTTTAAAAAAATCAAAGAAAAAAATAAAAATTTGGCGGTTGGCAATCTTAATCATTTAATTTGTTCCAAGTAGATTTGTTTACATCAATTTTTGAATATGATATCTCTCAAATGGCCGCCTCTGGCGTTGATGGCGTATTGTGCCCTTTTTGCAGCATTTTCCATCGTTTTCGCCAACATTTCGGCCGGAATAGCGGCTATTTCGTCACGAATGTTGTCCTTGAGCTCTTCTACGGTCCTTGGCTTGTTAACGTAAGCCTTTGGCTTCAAATATCCCCACAAGAAGAAGTCAAGGAAACAATTTCTTCAGAAAATCGATTCAATTTTGCTTATTTATGGTCCCATTCAATGTGAAATGGGCTTCATCGGAAGCACGTTGAGTTTTCACAATTGACTTGTTCTGTGGAATGTAAATTTCAACTATTTCAGAGCGCTCGCGTGGCGTGTATTGTTCCATGGTAAAAATCTGGACTGACGCTTCAAACGCGGTATGTCATTAAGCGATCTGACATCTCTGTCAAACGTTATGGCGTTGCCAGATGGGTCCGTCGAATATGGACAACCCTGTACATTGTGGTTAATAAATGTTACTCCAACTAAATACTTCCAATTCGATAAAAGTCCGCGTACCATGAATGCAAGCATTCCTGTAGCTGGGGTAGAGTACTCGTCGTTTTCACTGAGTCCATCTCCCAGGTCTACGAAGCCAACAGCTTTATCAGCACTTGGCAAGTACGTTATTCCTGTCTTTATACTCATTTCGTCAAAAACGAGCTGACAGTTCTTGTGGCTCTCTTCCATTTCGCTCACATATTTCTTTAGGAAGAGTATGTGAGGGCCTGAGAACCCTGTTGGGAACGTTTTAATTGGCACCCAATTCTTAAGCGTTGTAATGCTTGGTAAATTAAAGCCTAAGCTTTCTCGCATATGCTTATATGCTTTCGGGCTATTCATATATACAGGGTTGCCCATATTCGACGGACCCATGTTTTTTTTAAAAAAATCAAAGAAAAAAATAAAAATTTGACGGTTGGCAATCTTAATCATTTAATTTGTTCCAAGTAGATTTGTTTACATCAATTTTTGAATATGATATCTCTCAAATGGCCGCCTGGCGTTGATGGCGTATTGTGCCCTTTTTGCAGCATTTTCCATCGTTTTCGCCAACATTTCGGCCGGAATAGCGGCTATTTCTTCACGAATGTTGTCCTTGAGCTCTTCTACGGTCCTTGGCTTGATAACGTAAACCTTTGACTTCAAATATCCCCACAAGAAGAAGTCAGGCGGCGTCAAATCGGGCGAACGCGGTGGCCAGTCCAAATCACCACTTTTCGACATCAAACGGCCCGGAAACAATTTCTTCAGAAAATCGATTGTTATGCGACTTGTGTGCGGTGGAGCGCCGTCTTGTTGAAACCAGAACTGCCTCATACGCTTTCGACGAATAATTGGCATCACAAAATTGGTCATCATGTCGCGATAACGCTCCTGGTTGATGGTAACAGCATGGCCATTTTCATTTTGGAAGAAAAACGGCTCAATGACCGTTTTCTCACTTACGCCGCACCAAACTGTGACTTTTTCGTCATGAAGAGGCACTTCTTGAATCTCCTGAGGATTTTCAGTGGCGTAAATACGGCAATTTTGCTTATTTACGGTCCCATTCAATGTGAAATGGGCTTCATCGGACATGATAATTTTGTTTTCACAATTGACTTGTTCTGTTGAATGTAAATTTCAACTATTTCAGAGCGCTCGCGTGGCGTGTATTGTTCCATGGTAAAAATCTGCTTGGACTGACGCTTCAAACGCGGTATGTCATTAAGCGATCTGACATCTCTGTCAAAAGTTATGGCGTTGCCAGATGGGTCCGTCAAATATGGACAACCCTGTATGTTCAAAATTATAGTTTTTTCGTCATCTTTGCAATGAACTCCACGTTTTGTTGCCAAAACGGTATGAAAAGCTTTGGCGTGACAGTTCATTTCAGTTAGCGAAATTCTCTTATTCGAAATACTTTCTAAATCACATTTGTATTTCTGATTTAGTTTTACAAGAGAGTGCTTTTCCTCTTGCAATTTTAACCTTTCGTTCTCTAAGGCTGCACGAATTCTGGTCGTTTTTTCTAGACCTTCTGAATGTGCATTTAGAATATTGATTTGGTCGGTGAGATGTTTAACTTCAATCTCATGACTTTTCTTCAAGTCTTTTAAGTCTTTTCGAAGTTCCATGACCAAGTAATTTAGAGACTGATTCTCATTCTCTAATCTTACTTTCTTTTCCTCACAATATTCATATTCTCTGATTTTAAGGGCTGTCTGAAATTTTCATGAGATCTTCTCATTTTTAATTTCCTTTAATTGAATTTTTAAGGCAATAACTTTTTTTTTTTAAGCTGTCTAATTTTATTCTTGATGAGTGTTCTCTTTTTAAAGAAGCATCATATTTATTTTTTGACCATAGCACAAAATCCCTATCTTTTGGCACTATAAAAAAGGTTTCATCCTTTGGCAAGATGATTGCACTATCACCAATTGAGGTGTGTGCATTTTTGGCTTCTTTTGTGAAGACGCCTGCACTATCACCAATTGAGGTGTGTGCATTTTTGGCTTCTTTTGGTAAGATGCTTGCAATGTTTTTGGCTTCTTTTGTGAAGACGCCTGCACTATCACCAATTGAGGTATGTGCATTTTTGGCTTGTTTTAAGTTAGTGTGTTTTGTTTTATAACTATCATCTAAGCTTAATTGTATGTTATTATGTTCTAAGTTAGGGTCTAAGTTTAAGCCTAGGTTTAAGTCTAGGTTTAATTTAAGTTGATTTTTTTGTGTTTTTTTCTTTTCTTTTTTAAAACTACAGCTACCAAGACATTCACTGGGAACGCTGAGTTTCCGCAGCCTCTTACCCAACAGGCACTCTGGCTTGAAGTGCCTGGCACAAACGCAGTCTGTAAAGCCGACGTATTCCACTTTAACAGCATCAAGCCACGCCCCAAATAGCTCCCCGGATTTCGGGAAGTTAAATGCGCGTACGTGGCCTGGGCATTGTGGAACAATGCATTGTTTTAGTGGAACAGTCCTGCAAAAAAGAGTAAAAGAAGAGAGTTTTGTTAATAAATTGATTGCAATTTTGAGATATATAGAGAGATAATATAACTTACGGCTTGGACAGCGTCAACAAGGCCTCGGCTGCTTCAGGTTCGCCTTGTATGAACCTAAAAAAAAATTACATAAAAGAAACACATTAATCAGGGTATACACTTAATAAATACACCAAGCAGTAGAAAGAAACTTCTTTTTCAAGATATTATACCTGAAAGCGGAACAAATTTCCTAAAAATACTGTGTTTTTTG
Organism: Lordiphosa andalusiaca; assembly: GCA_035044965.1. Classification (NCBI taxonomy): domain Eukaryota; kingdom Metazoa; phylum Arthropoda; class Insecta; order Diptera; family Drosophilidae; genus Lordiphosa; species Lordiphosa andalusiaca. The sequence continues at coordinate 27,318 of JAWNNM010002242.1, forward strand.
AACTCAGAAATTCGGTCAACTTTGAATGGTTATATCTAAAATCTGATGATATGAATATAAAGGGTAGCATATTTGATATTTTTGAATCGTCGTCTATAGTCTATTATTTTTGCAACCTCGTTTGTTATACGGGTGCCCCTGTGCAGCGTTCAAATATTCAATATAGGGTCTTTGGATACACTGGCCAGACTAGGTACAACCACCCAAGCTCTGAACCCTATGGTCACTTGCAATGTTAAAACTACTACTTACATGTTTGTTTTCTTGTAGTTCACTTTAATAAAATAACTTTTAAAAATTTTCGTTAACTAACTTTCGTGATCTCGATTCTGTTTTTTTTGCTTCTGTATGTTTTAGGGTTGTCATAGGTGTGCAAAAGTTATTCTTCTGTATATCATTGCTTTTTAGGGTTGTCATAGGTGTCCAAAAGTAATTCACCACAGTGGAATAGTGGAAATGGAAAGAACGCTGCTAGAGTTGGCACTATTGTTAGTCTATGGCAGCGGCAGTCTAGATCGAGCGATTGACAGAGGCAGAAGCCAACTTGTGATAAGCAATTAATATAAGTGCTACCGCTTACAATCTGTATAATAAATAACTAAACTTAACTAAATAAACTAAAGAACTATACATTTACACTAAAGAACTATACTCTTACACATGTTAGCAACACCGTCATTGACGTTTGCCGTGGAGCGCTTCTTTTTTGAGACATGCCGTGGGCCTATATTTATAGAAGAAGAGCTCGTGGCCATCGACTATCTCCAGTCGACTATCTCCACCAACTCCGTGGGATCACAGCTTCCAGGATCGTCAGTAGAGACGGAGTCATTTCTCTTTGACGGACTGTCTAATTCCTCCGATAGCTGCGTAGGCCCACCACACCAAGGCTCATTGGTGCACAAAGAGTCAGTCATGCTGCTGTCCGAAAAGTCCAACATCTATAAATACACCAAAAATTACAATTTTTACATATATAAACAAGCACACACTGATCGCTCTTTTGTTAAAATTATTAACGGATGGCGTTGGATTTCCTATCCCTGCCAGAAAGTCCATCTTCGATTTGTTCTTCCAATTGTTGATAGAGTCCAGTGAATCAGCACTTGAGCCACTCTTCTTGGCTTTTAACAATCGCTGGCTCTCATGATTGTAGTATGACTTCAAGTTGTTCCATTTTCTTGAAATATCAGCTGGAGTAGTAAAATAATGTTGCAAATATTGTATTTTATGTGAACAAATAAATGAATATTTTACTAACTTTGGGTGAGCACAACCGAAGGTGATAATTTGGAGTTTATGCCCTCGTTTATGGACTCGTGTGATTCCACATGTACTCCGCGGAGTGTACGCTTTGAATTATGAAATTGCCAATTTCCTCGTTAAACACTGCTTTTGCCATCGTCATGTTGCCAAATACCGCTAGTGGAAGAAGTGTGACCTTTCGCGCTTACGATAGAAATACTGAACCAAAATATATATAGCTGTACCGTTCACGCGTATTTAATTAATGAAACAATTAATGACGTGTCATATGGGCTTAAGGAAACGCATTTAATTGGCGACTCAGCATACCCATTGAGCATCTATTTGCTAACGCCATATGGAGATAACGGCCATCTGAGTGCATCACAAGTTAGATTCAATACTAACTTTTCCGCAATAAGAGCGGGTATTGAAAGTGCAATTGGTCAATTGAAAGGGAAATTTCGAAAATTAAAATATTTAGACGTGAAGTCTCCCCGTTTTGGCAACTACATTATAATGGCTTGTTGCATGTTGCACAACTTTATTTTGAGCGCAAGCTATGATTTTAATGAAATTCAGCTTTTGGAAGATGAGCAAGAAGTATCTTTGGAGGATCTAATTATTTCCGGAAGCACTGCGATTGAAGCATCAAGAAAGCGAAATTCCTTAAAAAATATGCTATAAACCTACTATAATAAAAGATATCTAAGATAACGACTTTTCTTCCGTTTAACTTATTATTACTACCACACAGAAAAAAATAAGACCAAATATCGAGTTAATCTTCCAATATAATTTCAAAAATATCAATATGCGAAATTATTACAGTGATATGAAAAATACCCTAGTGACGTGATTTTAGATCAAAGTAGACATCGAAAATCTAAGGGCAGAAAGAGACAAACTGAGTTTCTTAAAACAAAGAGCGACAGCTATAGTCAAACTCGAAAAAGGCAAAAACAATGTACATGGCTCTGTCGCAGCACGCGAGACAGCGAATATTCTTCCGATTTGTCTGTTTTTGCTTATTGCTGATTGCAGTTCCTAACTGCTTAAAGCGGCGAGCGCATGAAGAGACATTCTAACAGCGACAGCCATTAGCGAAATGCCTTCAGAAGGTTGAATCGGGACATTCATGAAACAGTACTATAAAGGCAACCAGCTCTTTTTGGTGTATATAAATGCATAAGTTGTTTTCAGTTGTGAACAAACGCAACTTTTCGGGACCTCGAACCAGCTAAAGTTACTAATTTTCATTCTAATATATCTTTGACATTTGAACCATGTCCAATGGGTACTATACAAATATACCTTGGATACATAATAATACATTTTACAATAATACACCTTTGATTTTATAAAAATATTAATACTATAAAAATAGATCAGGGATATTAACAAATATCAGATTGTTGATCTGAAACATTTGAAGGGCGATTCGATACTGAAAAATTCCCGATTGATACTAAATATCGTGATCTTTTTTTTCAGCCTGCACTAGATGTGCAAATTTTTTTTTATAAAATTTAAAAAAAAATCAAAACTTAAGAAAAGGCCATTTTTTTTATTTTTCTTGTTTTATTTTAAATATAAAAACGTATTTGTTTCTTTAAGAGAGAACGTAACAGAGCATTGTGCTCCTTCTGCATTTTATTGTTTTCGGCAAGCAACCTGTTGCCTTCCTCCAGAACATTTCTTATTTGCCGGAGTTCCACCATACGGGCAGAATCGGTTTCAATTGCTTTTTGTTTTTGGTAGTACTGATGCCTCTGTCCACCACCCTTCCGTTTGCGCCTTCCTGTACAGCTGCTGCCCTCCATACAATTCTCTTCCGCTTTCATTGTTGGAATGGAGCTACTGGAAGGGCCATCGGTCAGCTCCTCTCTTACCACCAAAGAGCTACAGGAAGGCCCAGAGTGGCCAATTCCCAATTAGTGGTGCCTTCTCCAGTACTTCGGTTTTTCATCTTTATGTTTTCAAATGTTTGCTTAAGATTCCTCATCTTCCTGTCTAGTCTTTGCTCGTTCATTTATTTAAGCCCATGGCTTTCAAGCTCCGCTAAAATTTCCCGCCAAACGACTTTATTTTTTTTCCGGATCGCGAAAATCTGCCTTCCTTTCGGTGTAAAGAGCCAAGAAGAGTTTAGTTGTGGCAGATGACCACTTGCCACCTTCCACTGCAAAATAAATTTAAAACTATTTATTATTCGCGTATTCGTAAAATTTACTTACTTACGTGCTCTCCAAACGAAATCAAAACCAGACAAAATCGAAGCGGTTATTTAAATTAAAACAACACTTTTTACGCATACTATGTTTTTCTAAAAAACTCCATCAAAATCGTTCAGCAGAAGTCAATCAAAAATTTTTGGATTGATTATGTTTGATGTATGATTTTTGATGTATGATGTATGCTGCTGAACAAGGCCAGTGATTATTTGCTGAGTTTTATTTTAGAACTCAATTTTAATCATTATTTTTTGAGTAATAAAATAAAAATCAAAAATAATCATTAAAGTTTGATTTTTATAATAGAACTCATAATCATTACGGTCCCTGGTTCTATATGTTATTCTTTTTGCTTTGATACTTGTTTTGAAGGCGAGCGCGACCCCGCCATAACCATCTTCTCTAAGCTTCATTATTAGCTTGAACTTTGCTATTTTTCTTCTGAGGGGGTTTGCATCACGTGAGAAAACCTCAGATAGAATTGCTATGTCGTATGATTCATTGTTTAACACAAATTCTAAGTCTGCCTTGTTTGCAAACAGAGATTGAATATTGTGTTGGAATATTCTAATACTCATCTTCATACTGGATGACCACCCTGGGATCATTTACAGGTTTGAATTTTGAGTGAGCTGAATTGCTTTTTGTGAGAAACTTGTGTTTCAACATGTTAACTATTGATAGGACTTCGACATTACCTCTGGATAGAGGTGTCAGACTGTTAACAACCTTGTTAATAACAGATGCCATGTCTTCGGAGGTTTTCTCCGGAAACTTGTATTTTCAATTGCTGGAGTCATTGGTGTATGACTCTAGTTGGTAGTGGGGTTTGGGCTTGGGTGGAGCCACCACCCTTTGTACAAATTTGGTTTTGTATGTATGTTTGTTAACGATTTGGTTGACGCTTTGGTCATTGCTGACTGTGGGCTTGGATTTCATATCCAGAACTGGGAAATGTTTGTCGTAATCTTGATGCATACTGAACTCCTTGTTTATGGACGCATACAGTGAGATCACTTCTCTTCTGGCTAGTTTTTTAATGGTCATGATTTTCATTATGTCGCTTTCCTTTGCCCAAACTGGACAGACATCTCGGCATGCCGATGTGTGCTCGTTGTTGTTGCATAGAGTGCACATTATGTTCTGACAATTGCCATCACACTCGTAGCCGCCACATTTCCTGCATCTTTTATTAGATTTGCAGCGCACTGTGGTATGCCCCAGGAGCCCACAACTAAAGCATTGCCTAATCATAGGAATAAAGTGCGTAACGCGTAAGTTACACATGTGAATAAATAAAGAGTGAGGAATTTTATTGCCAGTAAATGTTATTTTAACAGTTTCGCTTGGTTCTAAAACCATTTTTCCCTCTCCCTCACAGTCAATCTTTTTCTTTCCCATGATTCTTTCAACATATTTGACCTCGACATGAGAGTCAATGTTGTCAAAAGTGTTCTGTTCAGTGAAGCCAAGAGGGACGCCTTTTATAGCACCGTATGTTTCAACATAGGATTTCGGAATAAATACATTTATGTTCATATCTTTTAATGCTTTGTTTTCGACTGCTGCATTAGCTTCTTTTCCATTTTCAAATTGTATTTTGTACAATGAAATGCCTTAAGGAAGGATGTTTCTTATCCCTGTCAGTTTAACGTGCTGTAATTTTTCGAATAAACATAGCCCATTTTTGAAACTTTTGTTCTCGAAGGCTTTACATTCCCTTGTGTCCATTAAAACACTAGCCATTCCTATATGATTGTCATCATTTTGTTTAACGTGTCACCTGCCTTGTCATATTAGTCCATGTAGTTGCTGGTCACATTTTTGGGTAACCCTGTTTTTTCCCGAGGTATTTACAACTTTTTGACTTACGGTCACACCGGAGCTACTGGTTCACTTTCACTTGATGTATTTTGAATTCCTTCATTGTCGTCTTCGTCCATTTTGTCAGTGTTGCGGTTTGTCATTCTCCTCTGTCCTGCCTTTTTGTTGGCCTTATGATTTTTGGCCAAGTGTCTTGTATTAAAGTCAGTCGTTTTGTCTGTCACTAAGTCGTTGTCAAAAAGGTCCATCGTACCAGCACAACGCTTGATGGATGTTCTTTTTAAGATTTCAGACGCCGAGGTCTCGGCATCGCCCATTCTGCCTATGCCTGGTTTAACCAGTCTGCCAAAAACTTACCTGCACCAATCTTCAGGAATTAAATCGCTGCCTTTTTATGTAAAAATTTTCCACCGGTCTTGAACTTTTTTTGTTTTGTCACTTGTCCCTTTTCTTCTTCTTTTTTCCAATTAGACGGAGCTTTGCTGAGACCAACTGCCTCACTCGGCTGCCAACACGGAAGTCTTCTTGTCTTCTTCTTTTATGTAAACAAAGAAACATCACAATGTTCAAATGAACTAGATAGTTTTCATGAACCAATGGTTCTGTAACTGACTGAACTGAGCTACTCAGGCATGTGTAAACGCTGAAGTGCGTTGCTCAGCTGACGAAAACTCAGCTGAGCGATCAGGTCGTGTAAATGGAGCTTTACACCTAAAATCAAAAACCCATCAGCTGAAAATGCAACTCATCTCACCGTAGAGAAAGCCTAAGCTCTTGTTGTTGACGCAGACTTTACAAAAAATTCATAACAGTTGCTTCAAAGGTCTGTGAGAAGCATGGTTCAAAAATGTTTCCAAGTTATGATGTGTTGTTAAAGGCTAGTACCCTTGTTCTACTGGCACATTCTAAAGTCCATTCTGAAGAAGTGAATTTTCCTTGTTCCACTGATGAATGTACCTCACGGTTACACGCGAATGTTCAAAGTTAAAATAATGCAAACAAAGATCAGCTGTTTGGCTTATTTTGACTTGCAGTTGCAAATTCAAAGTTTTATTGACCATAAATATTTCACTGAAATGGATTTAACTGCGTAGCTGCTGTTGTTTTAATTTAAATTTAGAAGCGATATGGCGTGCTTTGAGATAAATCTTTTAAATTGCTTGCAAGAAATAGCAAAATAGGACACGAATTACCGTATGGCTATTCTATTAGATAATCAAATTGAAATTGCCTTGTATGCGCTTGGCTCCTCAGCCGAATATCGGACAGTTGGCAGGTTGTTCGGCGTGTCGACTTCAATGGTCGGTTAAATCCTCCACGATTTGTTATGACAAATTATCTTTTATTATTAATAATAAATAATAATAATAAGTACTTTATTAAAAATCAAAGAATAACAATTGGCTTAAAGTGCATAACAGCTTTCACAGAGGTATTGATTTTTAATTCAGTAATACGGCTATGACTTTGAAGTCGTCGTTATCTTTTATTATTATTATACCCTTGCAGAGGCTCTATTGAAATTGTCCAGATGTATGTATCGCATAGAAGGAAGCATTTCCGACCACATAGAGTATGTATATTCTTGATCAGCATGACGAGCTGAGACGATATAGCCATGTCCATCTGTTTCAATGCTATCTCCTCCGTCAGTTTTAAAGCTATCGCAACCAATCTTTGCACGAAGTCTTCTGGTCCAAATACGCTGCACATTTGTCGGAACCGGCCGGTTCGGATGACTATTACGTATAGCTGCCATAGGAACGACCGCCCGAAAAACCAGTTCTAGTGAGAAAAACTTTTTTGTTTTTATACAATCGTCTCCAAACTCCGTATTTACTTAGTATTTAGTTTTAAATGCTTCTCCATGATTCTGCCAAATTTGGTCGAAATCGGACATCTATATAGTATAGCTGTCATACAAAAGTTAAGTCAGAAAAGTAGTCTTATTGGGGAAAACTTGTTTGTTATCAGTGGACATGTCCTTTAAATTAGTTAAAAAGCGTGCTGCAACTGTATACAAACTTCGGCCAAGCCGAAGTTAACTTTTGTCTATTTTTCTATTTTTTAAGGGGGGAAGCTGGTCTAGAGGGTGTAAAAATGGGCATAATTTATGAATTTTTTGTGACTCAACAAAAAGATCAATCGAAAATCTGTGAAAGAGGTTTTATAATTTAGGTTTTAATATACAAGTAAAAATTTTTTCGTGTCAAATAAATTTAAAATGGCGGCTGTCCAGCATTTCTTCGGAGGCGCCTCATTTTTTGGCCGAAGATGTAAACTCATTAATTTTGGTCCTGGAACAAAATCCCGAAAACTTTTAGTTTCTATATAACAACAGCAAGAGACGTACGCAGGATTTTTTCGATATTTTGTTTTTCGCGAAATGGTGCACGTTTGAACAAAACATTAAAATTTTCCAGGGACCGTAAATAATGATAATTCAAAGATTTTTCATCCTTAAAAATCATCAACTTGGAGTACCCGTATGAAAAAAATGGATCATAATAAAATACGGTTCTATTTCGCTAATCTATTCATTTCCGCAATGATTTTTATTTTATTGCTCAATCGATAATGATTAATTCTTGAGTAAAATGAATGAAAATCAAAAATAATTATTAAGTTTTTAATTACCGGAATTTTATTCATATATTCGAACTTGGCAATGGGTTTTATTGGTTAAACTTGAAAAAAATCCTACGTACGTCTCCGGAGAAAGATATTTTGAATGCACTGTCAAAATTTCGTATAGATCGGTGAAGATTTGCTCGAGTTATGTCTTCGGCCAGTTCAAAAAAAGTTGAGACTCTTTTAAAGCATACCTAAGAGGTGCTGACGTAGACTGCAATGTTTGGGCATTTAGACATTTTTACCGGCATCCATCCTTTGGTATGTTTTTTTTAAGACCCTAAAGTAGCTTTTAAGACAAAAAAAGACCAGCTCTGCCACAGCTCAGTCCACATTTTGTATACCCTGTTCCCATTGAAAATGGGAAAAGGGTGATCATGAAGTTGTGCGAATGTATGTAACAGGGAGAAGGAAAATTTTCCGACCCCATAAAGTATATATATTCTTGATCAGCATGAACAGCCGAGTCGATATAGCCATGTCCGTCTGTCCGTCCGTCCGTCCGTCCGCCTGTCCGTCTGTCTGTCTGTATGAACGCGTCGATCTCAGAGACTATAAGAGATAAAGCCACAAATTTTTGCATGAAGGTAGACTTATGCTGTACGCAGATCAAGATTGTTTCAGATTTGGAAAATTCCACCCCCTCCCCCTTTTATCACCAAAATACCAAGACCTCCTCTAGCCACCCTAGACCAAAAAAACCGTCAGATCCACAATTTTTAAGTTCGTGGTTAAGTGTACATCAAGCTAGGCCCAATATCTATCTATTCTCAAAAGTTCAATCAGATCGGACAAAAACACCGGAGTTATAAGCGAAACAGTTGAGCTGATAAGAGCACCCCCCCAGTTGTTGGTCAGGACTAGAAAAAAGTGTTGCCTACATTTGGGATGATAATTTTGTTACATTCATCTTCAAAAATTCAAAAACAAATAAATGAAAACAAATGAACAGGGTATTTTGTGGTCGGGAAACTCGACTGCAGTGCCCCTAATTGTTTAGTTTGATTCTGTCACTCGAAGTGAAAGGTTGTCGAATGCTCCTACATTCGATTGCCGACGGCAAATTTTGGGGGTGAGTTTTTGTGTGCACAGCTAACTTTGTTGTTGCTGATGTTGATGTACATCAAGTTTGTGAGTGCCCTGCGGTAATTAATTATAAAATGATGCTTCCTTAATAGACAGTGAAAATGTCGAGCCATTGTTGTTGCGTATGTCGAGTTCAAATCTCAAACATTGCCTTGAGATGTAGTCCGCTAGATGATGAAAGAAGAAACGCATGGCCATTTACTTTGGCATGTTGTATAGAAAATTCACTTTGGATTCCCAATTCAGCAAAGAACTCCGAAATCTTAGATTCCGCGGGAAATGTCCAGGCCAATAACACTTCGTGGCTGGATTTAAACCTAGACAGGTTATCAATGCCATTAGAATCAGAGGTCCCGGTGGCATTAGCCACAGATGCACCGGTGGCATCAGCCACAGCGTCAGTGGTTGAGTGCGACCAACTTACAGATGACGCAATTAATTTGCCTGATGAAAAGCAACGTGGTACCATCAACTACATTGATCAGGTGAACCCGGGAGGCTTCAAAAAGCCGACAGCGGGTTTTACGAATAGTATTAAAATGCCAGAAAGTATATTTTTACTACATATAACGACAACTTTTCAAGAAATCCAAATATAATTGAGCAAATGGTCCCGAGAGCTGGAAGCATAAACTTGGAAAGAAGAATTAAAAATTTTTTTTCATAATGCGGACCATGTTCCGAATTAGGCACCTGAATAAAAGGTTTAAAGTACAGAAGCAAAAGCAGAGGCTGATGGGAAATAAAAAATATTTATAAATATTAATGAAAAAATAATCGAAAAATAATTTGTAATATTCTAACTGTTTCAATTAATATATGTACCAATTAAATGTTTTCCTGCATTTAAGTGTATGTGATACTACATTTTTTTTTGGTGCTCTTATCAGCTCAACTTTTTCAAAATTGTGGATCTGACGGCTATTTAGGTCTAGGATTTCTAGAGGAGGTCTAGGTTTTTTGGGGATAAAGGGGGACGGGGTGGAATTTACAAATCTGAAACAAACTTGATCTGCGTACAGCATAAATCTTCCTTCGTGCAAAAATTTGTGGCTCTATCTCTTATAGTCTCTGAGATCGACGCGTTCATACAGACAGACAGACAGGACAGACAGACAGACGGACAGACGGACATGGCTATATCGACACGGCTGTTCATGCTGATCAAGAATATATATACTTTATGGGGTCGGAAAATTTTCCTTCTCTCTGTTACATACATTCGCACAACTTCATGATCCCCCTTTTCCCATTTTCAATGGGAACAGGGTATAAAAAATTCAGGGCGAATGTCAAATGTAGTCACAGTGATTTGATCGTTCGATAATTCAAGGACATGAAGCAGCATTTGAAGGAATGGAAGATCATGAAAACAGTCCAATATTAAAAGCCATAAATAAATGGGGCTGCTATGGCAGCGGTGGCCATTCAACTTGCCGTCAACGATTTAGTGAACCTGAAATTGGAATGGTTGTCGAATATTTATTTTCCATTTGCATTGTTCCGCTACAAATATTCGATTTAAATAATGCGGTAATTTGGCGAAATAAGCGGCCTTCGTCAACTCGATTTCGCAGAACAATAAAGATAATATTCGAAAAGGAAACTGCAGAATTAGGCCTTTCAAAAGTAGCAAATATAAAGCACCAAATATGACATATTCTTCCCACAACATTTAATGATTTTCAAATAAATCATGAATTTCATTTAACAATGATTGTTGGAAAGGTCTCCAGCTCGATTGCAGAATCATCGTCGCAGGTGTGCGGAATTTGTAACGCAACCCCTTCAAAGCTTAACAATTTAAAATTAATATTAATAAAGCCCCCAAAGGAACATTTGTTTGAATACGGTCGATCTACTCTTCATGCATGGATCCGATGCTTTGAATGCATCATTCATATGTCATAAATATTATATAATATATCATAAATGTTGTATCATAGAAAATTCCGGATGTAACAACAATTAGAAATGGGTCGTGCTACTGTGGCAGTTAGAACTGTTTACTGATTTAGCAACACTGGAATGTCAAATTGGGGCTACGTGGCCTTTAGCAAGGCAGGGCCTGCTAACATGTTGCATAGCCTACTTCGATAGAATGTTGTTTGTTAGAGCGAGGCGTCGGATGCACGTGCCTATGTTGCAAGGTCGTCGGGTGTGGTTCGTTGTATGTGAAGGGTTTAGAAAGGTGCCTAGCGGAGAACTGGGGCTCACTTGGAGTCAGAACCTTCATCGAGTAATATCGAAACTCGCTGCGCTCCTACAATCAAATGATGAAACAACCGATGGACAACAAAGCCACTCAGCCTTTGACATATACATATATACATAAAGCAATTGTTGCACAGAGGAAGATTGAAATTCAGAATGAACTCCGAAAACAAATGGGTCTCTTGGTCGATAACGGGAAACACGAATAATGGAAATACAGCAAGAAAATTGTTTCATCAACCACACTTGGCATCCACAATAACAGGTGTCCACATAGAACTTATAAAAAGATTTAACGTTATTTTACACACAAAGGCTTGTGGTTACAAGGTTAATGTTGAAGCTTTTCTCAAATACGCTTGGGACACCGCAACTATCAGATGAACCACACACGGAAAACGTATTCGTACACGTATTCACACGTATTCGCGTAGGAATACGATGGAGGATTTAATGCACGAACTGTTACACTCAGAGAAAATATAAATTTTCGAGATCAACAGTTCGATAAGAGTGAAAGTTCACGATCCAATAGCGAAATTCTTGATCCAAGTATGACTATTTGATCGCGATTTTCTTGATCCAAGAGCTTCAATTCTTGATCTAAGTGCGGATCTTTCTCATATCAAGCAAATTAGTTCTTGAATCATGTGCTAAACATAAAGAAATTCAAGATTGCTCATTCTTGAATCAATAGCATACACTATCAAGAGCTCATCAGATTCAAGAGTCAAATCGATTACTCTTAAATCAAGAGCTTCGTAGATTCCTATTTAAAATCAGTTGTTTTTTTCGTTGTGCTTAAATTTATTTTAGAAAACATCAATTGTTTAGCCATGAAGCAAGTTTAAGCCGGCTCGAGGAATACACACCTCACAGCAGCATCAGTCTTTGTCTGTCAACAGGCAGTCGAACAGATGTATCTCCATGCCAGCAATGCCATAACTGGTTGGGAATTCCAAGGCAACATGAGTGCAAAAATCAATTGCGCTCTCCGCTCGATAGCTTTTTGACGCACCCGTTCTCCCTAACTGAAAGAGCGAGTTCAACGCTGTGTGCTCTCAAATATGCTTGCTCTCCTCTCTGTTTCTTTTCCTCAGTGCCCTTGCCTAAATACACTTTACTAAGAACGAACTTAGCTCGATTTAAAGGGCGAAATTCTTGAATATTTCAAATCAATGTTTTTTAAGAGCGTTTGCTCTTAAGTTATACTCTATACGCTCTACTTTTTTCTGGGTGTACCTAAGTCAGACCCTCTATTAACCTCATTATCAAAAAGTACTTCATCGTACTCCAAAAAGAACATTCAACTAGATCAAGATGTCGTTCAACTTTTAGAAGAAATCGGGTATTTGATTTTATCAACTCTGAAGTTGATTTATTTTTAATATGTCCGGGCCTCTACGCCATCTTTGGACATTTCCTTTTGAATCGACGCACAGAGAACTAAAAACCTATTGTAAAAATATAACCAGCAGAGTTAATTTAACTTATTCATTGGCTGTCAAGTTTAATTTGTAATTTTGGTAATAAAATCCTAAATTTTACTGAAGTTAATATAAAGTTTAGCAAAGCCAGTTGTCTGTTTAAAAGCTCATCGTATTTTGAGTAGTTTAAGTTAAGTTTTTCTGATACAGACATTTCCTCAGCAAGATGCTATTTATATGTAAGCCAATTGGTATTCTGCTTTATGCGTGTTTACATTATTTTTTTCACTGATCCTCAGTTTATATCATTAATTATAAAAGAAATAGTATCGACTAATGAAAAAGTAATTTTGATTTGCCAAGAATTGGAAACAAAATTTTGCAAGCACTATAACAGCTATAAATTAATTAGTTATGGTAACTGCACATTAATAGACTTACGTATTGTTAAGCATCCCCCGTTTCATACTCATAAAATTAATTCAAATATTTTTGTTAAACCTAAGCTAGTATAGTGCACAATAAATAAACAAATTATTGGAAAAAGTATTTTTTTGGGATCACAGATTACCTAAAAATGTAGGTAATTAGGGGCATAAATTTAAGGTGCTTTATTGCCTAAATATTAAGGCTATCATGGCATGAATTTTAGGTCCTTTATTGCCTAAATATTAAGGCTATCAAGGACTATTTTCAAGGAAATTAAGTCCTTATATAATAGCCTACATTCAAGGCCACATATTTCCTTAAAACACAGACTTGATTTAAGGTCATATATTACCTAAAACCACAAAAAAAAATTTAGGCAATGGATGTCCTAAATTCTAGTCCAAAATTCCTTAGCCGTTAGTTTAGGCAAAATTACCTAAAATTTTAGGTAATTTTGGGCAATTCTAGTCCATACTTTTTTCTGGGT